>JANAVB010038820.1:6432413-6617542 GCA_029216955.1 Iris pallida
TCCGTCCACGGGTACGTGAGAAAGGAACACTGTCGCTATCGATTCAGTCAGGACCGATAGGTCGGGATCGATCGAGTCGATCGAACGGGAACGGTTGAATTAAGATCCATTCCTCGTATAGAATGTCTTCTTCGAAACCAAGCCCCATATTCAGCGGGTTGTACCCCGAGGATTGACTCTGCGGCTGAGTCGTGAGAGACCTCCCGTTGCTCTGCTTTTCACGCCGCTTGCGTTGGTTTTGACTTTGTTTTCTGAATGCGTTTTCGTGAATATTTCGATGGTTTTCATGGCTTGTATTTTGAACTCGCATTTTCTATCGAACTTCTTGAATAATGCAGTGTTCTAATCGATTACTTGTGCGATTTCTGGTAATCGCGTAGGTGACGTCTAGCGTGACCAATAATTTCTCTCGCCAGAAGTAAACTCAAGGTGAGTGGCTAACCCTTCTCTTCTCGACCCCTTCCTAGGTAAATCGATAATGTTGTTGCGAAGGAAATGATAAATGCAAGGGCACAAACACGGAAAAGGATTGAGTTTTCAAGAGAATGTAGGCTATGTCTTAATAACTAAAAAAAAAAAAAAATATGTCTTCGTACGGTTATGGACAACTTGTCGACAAGACGATAGTTTCCTTGAGCGGCAACCCGAGGCCACGGGATCGTTTCGGCTTAGGAGGAAACAGGGTATAGTCGTGCATAAGGTTTCAGTGCAGGTTAATCGGGGAATTACAACGGAGCTAGCTACTTGCATTAAAAGGACCTCGATTAACAAAGCTATACGTCCAGGATGGCTTGTGATGCCAGTGACCAATCACACGTACATTTTGCACATGATATGAAAAATATTAACAATTGACAGGAAAGAACATGGTAAGTTTCACAAGGCACGGCGCGGTCCATCGCGGGTAAGTTCAACGTAAATTTTATTATGCTAGACATATGCTTATTGAAATCCATTAGGATGGTTAGAAACATTCATATATTAAGTCATATAAACTCTTCAACAAATGAGAGCTTGGAACTTAAATAGCCATGCACCAGTACAAAGTGTAATGTACTGATCCTCGCTCTCCATGCAGGTACCCCAAACCACGAAGGGCGTGCCGCTTAAAATCTCAAGGCGACGTAGACACTTTTGAAGCCTCGTCCACTTGTGAAGGCTTGTTTCTGGATTCCTTTTGAAGAAGACCCCGCACTCAGTCCAAAAGAAGATGACGACTCGACTCGCCTCGATAGCAGATGGAAAGTGTTAGTTTTGCTTGTAAAAAGGGATGTAATGTATGGAACGACTATCTCATCGGCGTTCATTTTGTAAGTCGAGTCATGTTGTAGCCCGTGCGGCAATGAATGTAATAAAGTCAATGTAAATAAAGTTTTATTATCAATGAAAAGTCTACTTCTATTTCAAATGTGTCAATCAATTTCTCTGCGTACTATAACTTGATGTTGTGTTTTGGATAGCCTTATGAATGTGCCTTGTGCGATAACAATTTAGGTTCGTACGGCATCACACCCCGGGGACGACTATTGATTCTACGGAATCACGATGTGACACCAATCCCCCCTCGCTGTTGGGTCGGCGCCTCCCCCCGTAGTCGCCGGTCCGCAGTAGTCCCCCGGAGCCGCTGGTTCGGAGTGGCCCCCCCTTCTCGGGCCCCATGCCTACTTCCTGGCCATCTGATTTTTCTTTTTGAACTTCATCGGGTGGCAGTCCGCTGGTGGCCACGTAACCCCTCGGACCCCGCACCCTTGTCGGGGGTCGTGCTACCCCCAGGCGCAGTCAATCCCTGTGTCCCCCTGGCCACGTGGCCCTGGTGCAGTCTTCCCCTTGTGCAGTGCGCTGCTGCGGTGTTCTTCCTGGCCACGTGGCCCTGTGTACCCCTCTGGCGCAGTCCACCCCAGTGTTCCACTAGCCACGTGGCCCCGCCAGATAACTGCCCACCTTTGATACGGTTCTGCTGCCCATTTGAGCGCCTCTTTCAGAGCGTGTGGCTCTCTTTCTCTGGTTGTGCCGCCTAGGGACGCACCCCACCCCCTGGCGGGGCTCCGCACACCCTGGAGTAACCCCTCCCCCTTTGTTGGCTTTTGCGCCCTCCGATGTGAGGGCTCCCCCTTCCCTTGTGCCTCCTGTGGATGTCGTCCATCACCCCCCATTCGTCCGGTTGTGCCGGGTGTGGGCACAAGCCTTTTTTCCTCCAATCCTTCCCCATCATCTACGCCTTCGCCCGCTTCGTCTGGCGACGTGATGCTGCACTCCGATGCAGCCGTGCTTCTGTGCCCTTCGGGTTTCGGTGCTGGTCGGCCGAGTCTCCAGGACTCGCCCTTGCCGCTCCCTGGTGCCACCTACGCCTCCCCTCCGCGACCTTCGGGGTGCAACCCTTCTTCCTCCCTGGTGCGGGCGCACCCTAATTCCCCTAGGGGCTTACCTTCCCCTTCTGCGCTCTCTTCGACTTCATCCTGGTCCCACCTTTGTGGAACCCACCCCACTTATGGGCGCAACCCAACCCCCACTATCACCGGGCGCCAGCCAACCCCTTTTGGGCTCTGCTCTCGCTAGTACGACCCATCTTCCGGCTAGACCATCTTCGGGCCCTTCTTATTGCCCGATCCCTTCCTTTGCCGACATCCTTCGTCCGGACAGGGCCTCCAAACAGAGGCCCATGATCCCGGACGTCTCTCTTCTAGAAGTAGAGTACCCGTCGACATCTCTCATGCCGACGGTGCCATTCATCGACCAGGAACTCTCTTCCCTGGCCACCTCATTCCCCTACTCCCTCGTCCTCAAATTCTCATCTGGTTGTCCCAAACTCGCCAGGGTCACAGAGGTTATAGCCAGCTGGCGACTTGTGGCTAAGTATAGGGTAGCCCCCCTTGACCCGAGGCATATTCTGCTACTTTCTTCCGACCTTGACCACAGGATGGTGTGGTCGAAAGGCATCGGGAGAGTTGACTCCCACCAGATGATGATCATCAAGTGGTCAGTAAACTTTAACAACGAGGAAGACTCAGCTACAGTGGTCGCCTGGGTCACCCTACCCAATCTTCCCTATTTGCTTCATTCTGGCGGCCCTTAGGCATATAGCCAACTCTTTCGGGACTTTCATGGCCGTCGCTGCAGAAACCAGCAATCTGACTAAAGCACACTACGCCAAGATATGTGTGGAGCTCGACCTCACCTCAGAGCCCCCAAGCTACATACTCATTGAACTTGGCAAGGACTCAATCCAGCAAATTATCTACGACAATCATCATCTTCTGCACTCACTGCCATTTACACGGTCACTTATCCAAGCATTGCTTTCGTCCATCCTGAGCTCAGGAAGAAGAAACCTGAGAGGACAGAACCCAATCCTAAAGAGATCCGACATCAAAAATCTGCCAAATACCCCTGATTCCCCTACCGAACTCCCACACCAGATTCAACTCCAGCGAAGGAAAGTTCGACAGGGCAACTCATCGGAGAAAGCCATGATCCTACCACCTACCTACCCTTCTCTGTCAATCTGTTCGACGCCCTCATGGTAGATGTTATTAACTCCCCCAAGGAGATGGCTCTTCCTGACGATCTCGTCCTAGCCCCAGGCTCGAACCGAGATTATCTCAGCTCCCCACCCTTGAAGACGCAGAGGAGTCCCTCCTGGCACCTTCGTTGACACCGACCACACACAGCATTCGGCATTTCGGCCATTGACACGCTAGCTATTTTAGGACCAGAGCAGGCTATAGAGGCCTTCAGGTCATCGCCGCATGATTTCCTCTCCAGGCGGAAGGCGACCAGATTGAAATCACCGACGTCTCCCTCCTCATTCTGCCAGAACAAGCCGATGTCGACTCGACCGGAGAAAGTTGCACAACCCAGTACATCTTCTAAAAAGGCAGGGGTAGCATCCATCGCCATCAGGAAATTGGACAAGAAAGAACCCATAAAGTCCCCATCCATGCACCCTAGGTCTGCTGCTAAGCGGTCCAACCAACCCCACCCAAACCTCCAATAATGTTGAACTCTCTCTTGGAATGTCCGCAGTCTGGCGAACAAACCTACTATGAAAAGAATTACCAGCCATAAGAAAACTCACAATATCGACATCTTGATTATCTTCGAACACAAAATCCCTTATAGGAAAATCAAATCCATCCAACTTCAGTTAGGCTTTCACTCGGCCATTCTGGCACACGACATCTGGATCCTCTGTTCCAAGGCCGTTCAAATCGGAGTCATCCACGATTCTAGCCAAGCCCTTTCCTGCTGGATGAAACACCCTTTGATCCCTAACCGCGCTATCCTTTCTACGGTTCACGGCAGCTGTGACATCGCGGACCGCAGACACCTCTGGAACGACCTCCTGAACATCAACAATCACAACCATAACCTCCCTTAGCTTTGCTTTGGAGATTTTAAAGCGATCACATGCACAAGAAAATTGAGGCCGCTCTTCCCCTCTCTCTGCTATGGAAGATTTCAACGACTTATCTTCAACTCATCTCACATCTTCCGTTCACAGGCAACGCATTCACCTGGTGCAACATGCAGGAAGGCGACCGTCGGCAATTCTCTCGCCTGACATGGCTTTATCCAATGCCCACTGGCAGGGATGGTGACCACCTCCAAGCTCTCTCACCTTAAGGCCACCGAATCTGACCACGCCCCCTACTAGTTGAAATCGCTAGAACCTCCAACCAGCCCAGGAAAAGCTTTTGTTTCCTAGACTTCTAGAGCGAGCACCCCCAATTTCTGGAAGTGGTCCAGGAATCCTGGAATAGCACGGACTCACTCGAACCTCTAAACCGGGTGGCTACAAACTCCAGGCCACGAGAAAGCCCTAGCAGCCTGGAGCAAGCAAGCTTATGGCGATATCTTTCAAGCCATTCGTGAGGCTGAGGATGACGTTACTCGTGCCGAAGCCAGGTATATGACCGACTGTTCGCCTGATACCAGAAAGGCTCTGAATCTCACCAAAGCCATCCTCAAATTCAGGCTAAAAATTGAGACATATTTTTGGAAACAGAAAGCCATGATCAAATGGGACAGCGAGGGGGACAAAAACTCGAGATTCTTCCATGCCTGCGTTAATGGTCGTAGACACAAACTCACCCTCCACCAGATTATCGTCGACGATGGTACAAACATCAGCGATCTTAAGGGTATCTAAGTGGCAGCTGCTAACTTTTACTCCAGACTATTCTCCAAGGAAACGGTCACCAAAGACAACACCTTCCTAGACAAGGTCCCCCATCACATTAGTGACACAGACAATACCCGGCTCGAAGAGCCCCTCTCCGAGGACGAAGTGAAAGATGCAGTCTGGGCCCTAGACGAACACAGTGCGCCCGGGCCAGATGGATTTTGGAAATTTTTCCGTACGTGTTGGGACATCATTAAGGGGGACATACACAGTGCGGTCTCCGCCTTCCACTAGGGAGCTACTTACCCCAGAGCCATCTCGAGCACCAACCTAATCCTCATCCCGAAGAAAGACAACCCAGAGACCTTCCGCGACTTTTGCCTAATCAGTCTCTGTACTGTCACCAACAAGATCATATCCAAGATCATCGCTACCCGTATGGCAGGCCTTCTCCCCAAGATCATCTCGGAGAAGCAGAGTGGCTTCGTTCGGAAAGAAATATCCTGACAATATCTTATTGGCCCAAGAGTTATTCACCTGCATGAAGCTTCCAGCAAGAGGGGGCAACATTGCCATCAAATTGGACATGGAAAAAGCCTATGACATACTAGATTGGCAATTCATGATCTAGGTCTTCAGAGCCTTCGGATTTTCCGAAACTTGTACCAACATCGTGTGGAGATTGATAGCAACTCGTGGTTCTCTACGGTTATTAACGGTAAGGCAAACGGATTCTTCAAATCTAGTCGAGGGGTTAGGCAAGGTGATCCCCTATCCTCCACCATCTTCATCATCACGGTGGATGCTTTGAGCAGAAACCTTAATAAGATGGCGAGCACCCCCAACTTCAACATTACCACACAGCCAGCGGATGCCCGATCATCACCCACCTGGCCTTCACAGACGATATCCTCATATTCTCTTCGGGGATGTTGGATCAGTGGACGTCGTCCACAATACGCTCCAGAGATACGAAAGGTGCTCTGGACAGAAGATCAATCCGGACAAAAGTGTAATCTACATCCACCACAACCTCAAGAGAGAGAGAGCAAGCGGCGAGCATCTCTACCACCACCTCCCCATCCAGCACCCTCCATTCTACTACCTGGGGTGTCCCCTAGTCTACGGCAGATCTAACGCCGGGATCTTCAAAAACCTGATCACTCGTATCAGGAAGAAGCTTGAGGACTGGCACAACGCCACGCTTTCCTCCGGAGGCAAGATGATCCTCATCAAACACGTCCTCACTTCCATTCCATCTACACCCTGGCTGTCTTCTCCACTCCCAAGAAAGTTCTATCCTACATCGAGAGCATCTTCAGAAACTTTCTCTGGGGACACAGTGGCGCCCACGACAAGCCCCATTGGGCCAGCTGGATACCATGGCTCGTACAACTGAAGAGGGGGGGGTTGGGATTACTAAACTTTCCCACATTGTTAATGCCTCGATGAAATTGTGGTGGAGGCTTCGCACGAGTAAGAACTTATCGTCCAGGTTCATGAAGGCCAGATACTACAAACACATCCACCCGTCGATGGCCATCGCAAAAAATAGGTCCTCGGCAGCCTGGCATCGCATTCTCACCGGGCGGTCCCTAGCCGAACCAGCGATTCGCCTTAGGTGGGCATCGACGAAGCTTCGCCATTTCTGGAGCGCTGGGTCGAAGATATCTTGCTGCCCAACATTTCTGCTGCCCCCAGGAAAAATACTATCAAGGACTTATGGTACCTTCCTAACAACACCTAGAATTGGACCAAAGTTCGGGTATGGGCTGGGTCTGTGGCGGTAGATTACATTCGCCGTAGCGGAGTAAAGATCAGAGCTGACGCTGATAAGCTCGAGTGGTCGCCTGATGTTAACGGAGCATTCTCGGTTAAGTCGGCCAGAAGAGTGACCCTAGGCAATGTGGCCCCATCTCCCACTATCATCTCCTTCTGGCAGACCTGCATCCCCAAGAAGTGGTCTTTCCTCATCTGGAGAGCCCTTCATAACATCCTCGCCACTGACGACACACTCTACACTATCGGGTTCAGCCTTGCTTCGCATGCACTTGCTGTGCAGATCGTCAATCGAAAAACTCAACCACATCCTCAGTCAAGGGAACTACCGATCAAGGTCTGGAGAGCTCTCTCCCAGCGTGGTCGGTTGTCTCATAGGGGCGACAACTTTTACCACCTCATGGCTACTTGGGCATCGGCATCCCATGGCCACCAGATCGCCGATGCGGCAGTCATGTGGGTTCTCTGAAAAAATCATAACAAGGCTAGATATGAAGGCCGCTAGTACACCGGACCATCTTATCTGAGAGACCATTCGTCAGTGCCGCAAACGGAGAGCCCTCGAAAACATGGCCAGACGGTATTCTGGAACGCTCTCCTTTCCTCGGATTAGCCGGGTTGATTCTCATTTCTTTGTTTTCCTCTTCTTTGTCAGTATACGTGTATAGGCATCGGTATTTTGTGCCTCATGGTATACTTGTAAAGGTTCGGCCTTTCGGCCTTTATGAATAAATTGGGGGTTAAAAAAAATAAAATTATATATATTATATATATATATATATATATATATTTATATTTATATTTTATATATATATATATATATATATATAATCTATATATATATATAATATATATATAATATAAATATATATATATATATATATATATATATCTATATATATAATATATATATATAATATATATATATATATATCACAAATAGGCATACATAAAAAGATCAAAATGAAAAAGGCATGTATCCATAAAGTCAACCAAAAAAGGGCCATAAAGATATTATCAAAAGAAGACTTTAAGGAAGAAGCTAATTGATTCAAGAAGAGATGCACAAATTTGGTCAAGGAATCAATAGCTAAAGTATGAGATAAGCACAAGTTTGAACGAAGCAAGAATAATTAAATATTCTTCAAAAAATATAAAATTAGAGCTTAACTCATATGCCACATAAAGTTATTTATACAAAAAAATATATCAATATAAGAAATACATGACCTATATGTAAATGGAGATTTATGAATATAGTCATGTATCCTTAATGAATGTTTAAAAAATTATCACAATTCAAAACACGTATAAATAGGCTTTATTAGGCAAATACATAATTGATTCATAAAGGTTTAATCAAAATATAACATAAAAATCAATAGTAAATATATTATGTAAGCACAAGGTTAAAATGGAAGTATAAGTGTATACTTGTCAAGTGATAAGAAGCTTGTGCTAAACACATATATTCATAAATATCGATAAGATAAATATGACATTAAATATAAATCGGCAAGAAGTAACTATCTCAAAACTTTTACAGACGGAGAGTTAAAATCATATATCTCAAATCAAAACCAAGGTCCTATGGACTAGAGTGATATGCTGCTTTATAAATAAAGATTAAGAATAACAAGCATGCATAATAAATGTGTCACACCAATAAAAAATCAGTGATGAACTACATAGTGTGAACTAATCATTTAAGCTAAGTAACTAGTCATGCTAGATAAAGAAAAAATAAGAAAATTAATTAAGCATGCTGTATTATATCTCACATTGATTTATATAATAAGCAACTAAAGGATATTAGTATGAGCTAGTAGCAAGACATCAAGAGAAACATGCTAGATTCTATAAATATAAACCATTTAAAGAGAATCGTTTAACATGTTACCAAAGTGGCTCAGTGGCAACACTTGTATTAGTGCAATTGCTGGAAGATGACCTTTGAGCTTTAAAACCACCAACATGCTCTTCGGTGCTATGTCCCGATACAAGTAGCTCTACCAACAACATTAGGCGAAGACTTTGGTATCCAAATAAACTTAGATTCACATTTGTTAGCTTTAGGACCCATATACTATTTACTCTAGCATTGGTAGAAAAACTCCTACAAAGGACAAGTTACACTCATGTGTCCAATGCGAGAGCAATAGAAGCACCTAATATTAGTGTGTGCACATGTATTCGAATTAGCATGATTATGGACATGTGACATACTAGAATGATGAATATCTTTAGAGTGAGCAAGCATGGATTTGGTATTAAGAATATCATGTTTTAATAGCAAATCATTATGCAAACAAGTAAGAGAATCAAATTTAGCATTTAAAGCATAATTCTTTTTTTCAAATAAAGAAATTCTAGAAATAAAATCATCATTTTGTTTCTTTAAAGAGTCAATAGAAGAATTATGCAAATGATTTAGCTCATGTGTTTGCCTCTAAAGATCTTCTATTGATGAGGAAGAGATTTAATTTTCAAATTAAAGCCTCATTCAAACTCTTTAAAGAAACACAAGATGAGTTTTGAGAATCAAGTCTAGATAATAAAGTATGTTTTTATTTCTCAAAACCTTATTAGATTCTTCTAAATGAATAATCTTTTCTGAAAGTTCTTCATTTTTAGAATGAAAGTCATCAAGAATCTCTAAGGATTGGTTAGCCATGGCTTTCCACTTAGAGAATTTCTTGCATTTAGAAGAAACATGATTTTCTATGCTACTAGAAGTAAAACCCTCTTTATCGGAGGAGGAGGAATACGATGCCATATAAAAATTAATAAGGATATACTCTAAGGATGTTAAGTCTACAATAGAGACCATGCTCTGATACCAAGTGAAGAACGTGTAGGCAACTCTAGAGGGGGTGAATAGAGTTTGTGTCGATAATAACCAATTAAAATTAACTTTATACCTAGGCCAGAAGCAACTACCAACAGAATATATAATCAAAGTAGTAATACAAAAATTTAAGAGAGATCAGAAGAGCATAAGCAAACACAGCTATTTAACCTAGTTTCCCTCGTGGAGGACTAGTCCAGGCCTGAGAACTCTCGCTCAAGATTGAAATCCACTATTTGTGAAATATGGTACACACGTGCCTTTACTCAGAAGAGCATGCCAACTTCTTACAGACACGAGCTTTGGAAGCGCTCGCTACTTTGAATTCGCAAATGCAAAACTTGAAATTTTCTAAGTAACTTTCTTTTCAACTCTTGCACATAACTTCTAGCTAAATTGTACTGAGCACCTTAGGGCTTAGGAAGTTTTTTGGCTAGTAGATTGGAAGAGTAAGGCTTGGAGTATTAGAGCTTAGAAGGCTTGAATATTTGAAGGTAAGAGATGATTTAAAATGAGAGAATTCAACCTCTATTTATGCTACTCTGGGGAGGCAGAGTTCGGCCCGAATTATGTCCAAAGAATTCAAATTTTTGAACGTTGGACAGCTTCAAGCAGGCCCTAAAAATTAGGGTGCTGAAATCAGGGGGCAGAATTTGTTCCGAGTTCTGCCTGAGGCAAAGTTTGGCCCGAACTCTGCCTCCTAGAGACCAGAAGTTCTAAAGGGATATGGAGCTTGGGTTTGGTTCAGGGTTTGTTTAGTTTTTGGATGGTAGACCTTGGAGAAGTAAGTCTAGGGGTTGAGATGACTCAGTGCGACTCAACGTACATCTTTTTAGACTCAATAAATTAAAAGATTACAGCCTGAGAACAAAATAGGAAAACTAAGAGCCCTTTGATGACGTCTTTCTTCTGATATTTGAGCAGACCCGAAGACACCTTTTTATGACAGCAATCGTCCAAAGATAAACAGATCTGAAAATCTGAATACCTTTCGGGGGCTTCCCCCGATGCGAGGCCCCGGATACGTTGCTAGGCGGTTCAGAGAAATCTTCTTGTATGATGCTTTCTTTGGCCCATCATTAATTCTCCATTGTATATGTCCTGGTTTGATCATGTTTGATCATGCTTACTGTATGTCTACAAATATATGTCGGGCGAACAAAACAATATTTGCAGTATGATACAAGCATGACAATATGATATAGAACAATTAGGACAATGCTAAGTTTAAGTAGCAACATGATAGTGAGTATATAAATATTAGTGACATCATTATGTTAAACTTAATTGATTAGCCATATTTAAAAAATATTATTTAATCATTTGGCTAACATTACACACCCTTGTGTGGGCTACGGAAACACGCACCCACTTGTGTGTACTGCCCTATGCAAATGCTAGCCTGTCTAGTTCAAGGGTTCAGAATAAGATGCCCAAATACCTGTGCAGACCTCTCCCACTATCACCCTGCCTCCTACAAGATATAGGAGCCTCATCACCGCTGTACACGAAACCTGGGCATTACCCTATGCATCCAATGCCTATTGTAGGCTACTCTGCCTGTGGCTAAGGGTCCCCTCCCTTGCTGTACAGGAGAAGGGAAAACCATCCCCTGACCTCCTTACAGGTCACCCTATAACTTCGTACAGTAGGCTAAGCCCCTGCAAAAAGGAGAGAACTCCGACCACATATGTGTGTAATTTTGCACACACTATAGGGCCTGTGCAAGCCCTGCCTGCCAAGTACAGTAGCCCGTGCACATAATCTATTGCCTCACCCTCTTGTTACCTACCCCTGACACCTGTGTATGTGCAATAGCATACACACAAAATGGCCTAATACCCTGTCAACTGATGTACAACCTACACATAGGAGCTAATCCCTTATCACCTGTACAACACATGGAATTAACTCCCTAATTGTCACATGTTCTTCTATCTTATGTGCAGACCCATGTGTGTGTAACACACACACACATACATAAACTTATCACTGTCACATAGGGGCTATTTTTCCCTCACTCACACACTCTAGACTAGACAGTACACTACACACACTATAGGATACACATTCACAGAAATACCCAACTGCCATATTCATGTGTATGTAACACACTCTCTCTCTCTCTCTAATTACTCAATGTCCTACACAACACCAAGGATACACTTACCCCTCACTTGATACCTATGTGTGTGTAATACACACACACAACTCTCTAGTTCACTCATGCACCATACACATGAAGAAACATCTCGTTACCGCTCCACTACCATACACATGGTCCCTTGGTTGTCCTCACCCCCTCCCACTTGATACTATGCATACACACACACATGCTCACACACATCAAATAGACACCCATGTGTTTGCTATGAAATATAAAAGAACAGAATAATTATCGGAGGACCGAACTTTTACTTCACGTTACAAACTTGCTTGTACAAAGAAAGCCTAGGGACAAAAACCTAGGTACAGCAATCTAAGTATAATTGTTTATTTTAGATTCTGGGGGGTGACAATAGAGGTTCAGGAAAGTGACGGCAGCTCTGCCTTACTCCTTGGACGATCAGTATGCAGCCTTGGCTCCAGAAGATTGCTTGGCGTTGGAAGAAATGCTCTCTTTGCTTTCTCTGCTTCTCCTCTCCAAGTATTTTGGTGCTCTCTCTCTCTTTATGTGTACTCTTCTCTTTATCTCTCTGCCTGTGTCTCCTCTCTCCGCAGGGGAATGGCACCCTGCTATTTATAGGAATGAAATGTGATCATTAGGGTTGTAAATGATTATTTCTTGGAGATGGCGGTGGCCTGTGGATTGGAAATCTAGGCCATTCGTTTTGATTGTGACGAATCCGGACCATTAAGTATAGATTACACCAAATCTCATCAGCAATTAATACTGATTGGAATAAATCTTTCTCAAAATGATCTTCTGATGTCTGCGAATAAATTTGATTTATTCTCCTGCCACGTATCCCAGATTATTGAGATTTGACCCAATCTCTGATTGCAATAAATTTGGGAGATTGATCGGCTTAGAACACGTGTCCTAGGAGCCACTGGGGGGATCTGAACCGCATGACGATTGAGCCGCATATGATTTTGGGCCACATAAGTTTAGGGCCACGTGTCATGGCTGCTCGGATAGTGGCTTCCCCCCTTCGAACCCCTGAACCGCATGGAGATGATCATTGCGAGCCGCATATGGATGCATCCGCCTAGGCCGCATGGAAATGGTCCTCTTGAACCGCATGGAAAGGCCTCTGCTTGAGCCGCATGAGGCTGTCTCGGCCTGAGCCGCATAGAGCGGCTTTATTCTGAACCGCATGGGAAGTCTTCGCTCGAGCCGCATATGATCGTCCACGTGATCAAGGCCACGTGGCATTTTATGGATCTCGGGGGATTTGTGTCAGGGATCTTTTTCTCTTCCCTAGGGGGCTGTCATTATGACCGGGTCATAATTACTTCTTTTGTATCAGAGCTGTCACTTTTTCAAAATTGTCAGCCGTCACAGTAATTAATGCAGCATGGGTCTAAGGGGAGCGCTGTTACGCCATGTGTCTTCTGAGCCGCATGAAATATTTCAGACCGCATAGTTCCTGAGCCGCATAGTCCTTCTGTGCCGCATAGAATGTTTGAGCCGTATGGGGTTCCCTGGCCGCATAGTCCTTCTTTAATATTTTCTTCATTAGATGGGTGAATGGTCGACATCGCCCGGAAAGGTTGGAAATGAACCTCCTGATGTAAGCTAGCCTCCCTTGAAGGCCTCTGAGTTCGCGGAGATTTCTCGGAGGACCCATCTCCATGATTGCTTTCGTCTTCTCAGGGTCTACATGGATACCCTGTGCAGTGATGATGAAGCCCAAGAACTTCCCGCTGGATACACCCAGAAAGGACTTCGTAGGGTTCATTTTCAAATTGTGCACTCGTATTAGGTCGAATACCGTCCTTAGATCCTACAGATGGTCTCCCTTGCAGCGACTCTTAACGGCAATGTCATCAACATAGCACTCTACTGTCTTGCATAAATGGTCTCTGAAGATGATGCTCATGGCTCTTTGATATGTGGTGCCGGCATTCTTCAAACCGAAAGGCATGACTGTGTAGCAGTACGTGCCAATTGGTGTTCGAAATGATGTATGCTTTTCGTCGTCAGGAGACATTTTGATTTGGTTGCATCCCGAGAAGCCATCCATGAATGACATACGTTCGAAGCTGCAGGTATTGTCGATCATGATGTCTGTGATAGGAAGGGGGAATTCATCTTTGGGGCACGCCTCGTTCAGATTGCGGAAAACGATACAGATTCGAATCTTTCCATTCTTCTTGAGGACGGGCACTATATTGGCGACCCAGTCGGGATGTTGCTTCTCACGAATGAAGCTGCTGGCTATCAGTTTGTTGACTTCAGCTTCGATTGCGTCCATGATGCCTGGGCGGAAGCGTCGCTGTTGTTGCTTGACTGGCTTCGCATCGGGCCGAATGTTGAGTTTGTGAAGAGCAATGTCCGGATTTAACCCTGGCATGTCTTCATAGCTCCAGGCGAACACATCAATGTATTCTCTGACAAGTTTTAGCAGCGACTCCCGCTCTTCGTCTGCTAGGCTTTTACTGACGAAAATTGGTTTTCGAGAAGATTCGCTGCCGAGGTCAACCTGTATGACTTCATCTTCAATAGGAGGTTCTTTCAGTTCGAACCGTTTTTCCCATTGTGTATCTAATTGCTGGGCCTACGGCTCTAGTTCGAGGATCTCGGGGATGTCTTCGTCTTCTTCGTAAGCGTCGATGAATGCCATGTTGACTGACAAGACTTGTCTGAACACGTCTTCGATGCTGGTATCCGAGTCAGAAGTTGGTGACCCGGTTGAATGTGACTGCCAGTCGCATTCTTCATCTGAACTCTCAGGGGTCGTAGTAGGCGTTACATACCCTAACCCGCATCGAGTTTTGCTATAGTAGTCCCGTGGTTTGCCCGCCGGGACTGGCGGCTTCAAAGGTAATCATCGCCCAGTGTCGTAGTTCAAACCTGGCGTCGTCTCCAGATCATACCCCTGTTTCTGCATGAGATATTTGGATTGGGGGCTATAAAGATACAGAGGCAGTCTTCCGGCATCTGACCCGAGGTCGGCTTCCTCTATGGTGAAGGGATACGGGTCGTCCTTCCGGCCGAAGATGATTGGATGGTCCCCTCCCTCGATTATTCGGTAAGCATCTTCTGCTGGAGTAAGCTGGATCACGGTGTATACATTTGTCACCTGTGTGTGTAGGTGAGTGTCTATACCGTGTTCCATAGCATACATTATACATAGCTTATTGAGCTCGATATAGTTCAAAGATAACCCTTTATTGATGAAGTAAGGTATCTGTTCTAGGGGGATTACATCATCCGTGGAGGGAACATCAGTGTGGGCAGCCACATACTTGGCTAGCTCCGGTTCCTCTTTGGCTACCCCCTGTGTAAATGAAGACTAAGGAGACGACCTGGGTAGCTTGATCGTCAGAGGTTCAGCTGATGGGGCAGAGCGTGGAGTTGTTGGTAGACTAGCGACCACCAGTTTGGCATTTGATGTGGAGCGAGGAGTGGCTGGTTTGCTAGAAGTGTCAGACCTTGTGTCGGGGTAACGACACTTCTTAGGAAGGCGTATCGTCAGTGGCCTGTCGGAGGGATTGAGCTTCTCCGTTTGAGGTTGACCGACTCTCGGCAGTCTGATTGTCAGTGGCCCTGTTGTGGGTCTCGGCATTTGGCCGGACCTTGGCAGCCGGATTATCATCTGCTCCTCCTGCGCCGAGAGGCTGATTGCGTCCTTCCGTAGAGTGGCAGTAAGGGGTGCGGACCTGCCCGGTTTGTGAGCTTGGAGGTGGATCGTCAGAGGTTCTTCTGATCCTGTAGCTGTCTCGGTATGAGCTTGTACATCTCCTTCATTAAGTTGCCTCTTCGACTTTTCGTATAGGCAGGATTCTGAGTAGTAGGATTCGACCCCTTTGAAGGGATCGATATCAGCAAATTCTGTCTTCACGAAGCCGTGTTTGTCGACATATTTGAAGTACTGGTGTAGCATGGAAGGCACGATCATATAATCGTATATCCATGGGTGCCCCAAGAGGATGTTGTAAGAAGTGTCTACATCTATGACGTAGCAGGTGACTTCGGATTGGAGATCGCCAATCTGACACTTCAGACGAATCTTTCCGATTGGGTAGCTCCTGCCCGAATTGAAACCGCAGATGGCGGTGCTTGTGGGTGTCAGGCGATGCATTGGGATGCGGAGATGATGTAGTAGACCCTTCGGGATGATGCTTATGGAAGAGCCAGGATCTATGTGCATCCGGTCCACCTTCACGTCGCCGATGTATCCAGTGTAGTATAGCAGGAGATCGTGCAGATTAGTTTTGATGAGCATGTCCGACGGAGTGAAGACGATATTGGGCATTGCTCCCGTGCAGGTGTTGTCTTGGAGATCCACATGCGGGTTAACTTGAGCCAGGTATGCGTCGGCATTTTGGAGCGCATCGCTCAAAGCTGTACAAACATCCTTGGAGAGTCTCAAGAGCTCGTATAATGATAACCTGGCGGGTGTGTTGGCCAACTGCGCTAATATGTCGAAGTTGTAGGGCTTCTCCAGCCTCTGTGATGCCTCTTTTCGGAGGGATTTGTCAAAGCGAGTCTCCTTTGGCCTAGGCTTGTCGGTCGTCGGAGGCTGAGCCGGTCCCGGAGCGTCTGTTGTAGCGGGCTGATGATCTTCAGCCGAGTTATCAGCCACAGGTTGGGATTGTGCCGCAGACCGAGTGACGACAGCTGTAGCTTTTTCGATATCTGCCGAGATCGTGCGGCAGGATCTGACTTTTCTACTCTTTTTCTTGCAGGAAGAAGATGATACGGGCCGAGTCACTTCCGATACCAGATCTGGATGGATCCACATGACCTCCCCTCGTAATGTGGTAAGGGGCACTAGACCAGCAGCCTGATCTCGGGGAGGTGGAAGATTAGCAATCTCTATTATCGCCAGAGGGATGGGTACCACACCGTCTTGAGCTTCAGTTGGAGGAAAACTGCCAAATTGTACTGATACCATGTTGGCTGCCACAGTTACCTCTTCGAAGTCGATGGCCAGAGCGTTCGAATCGATAAGATTTTGGATGTACCATTTCAGTTGGTAGCAGTCGTGTGTAGCATGGTGGACGTAGCGATGATAATGGCAGTACTTTAGATTCTCCATCTCTGTCGGCCGTGATTCTCGTCTTGGTGGAGGAAGCTGAATTCTATCCCCTTGTATGAGCATATCCAAGATGGGCTTGACGTGATCATCTTCGAAGGAGTACGTGATCTGCGGCCATTGTTTGTCTGTGGGCTTTAGCTCAGGTTTTTGTGCCGTGTCGGCCACCATAGCCTGCTTGCCCCTGCTGTCTCGATTGTTGGAGGAATTACCCCTATTGTCGTTGTTGGTGTTAGGACGTTTGCCCTTGTTCTCTCCATCTGAGATGTGCAACCCCAATTGGCGAGCCTTCTTCAATCGTTCTTTCGCGCTTGTGGCACTGATGATGAACGTCTTCCAATCCTTGAGTTAACTTTCGCCCATCTAGAGACTGATCGTTGGAAGCAATCTTTTTTGGCAAATTTCAATAAAGGAGGAATCCGGATTTCCGGAGGGCAGCTTCATGGCGGTTTGGCAGAACCGCTCAATATATTTCCTTGTCAGCTCCTTCTCCCCTTGGACGACGTCCATGAGGGTGGACATGGTGACGTCCTGCCCTACTTCATAGAATCTCTCCAAGAACATGTGCTTGAAGCCGGCGAAGGAGTGGATGCAGTTGTCCGGCAGATTGCGATACCAGTCGAAGGCGACTCCTTCCAATGCCCCGACGAATAATCGTGTGAGAATAGCATCGTCATGGGGCAGATGATCGGTGGTGACCTCGAAGTAAGTGATGTACCGCCTTGCTGGGGTCTTGCCATCATAGGGATTGGTATTGAACGGCTTATATCTTGGTGGGAATGGCATATCCCACCATGCAGCGGGGTATGGTTGCCGTATTCTGAGGTCTTGAGAATTCTCTCGGGCGTGGAACATGGCTCGGAGCTCTTGGACCTCTCTTCTTACTTCGCGGGCTTCGTCCACGGCGGTGGGGGCCGTTGTTTCCGGAGGATTGTTGCCCGGGTTCGGTGCCGCCGAATTCGAGTCCGCATTGACCGTGGGACCCGTGCTGGTTGGGCCAGGCGTCCCTCCTTGCAGAGTTGGAAGGGTCACTTTAATCTCGTCTACAGACTTGACCAAAGCAAGCAATATGGCTTCGAGACCGTCGATGCGCTGGCGATCACTGGAACCACCTTGGTTGCTGTCTGCCATGAATACCGTTTTTACATGAGGGGAGATAGACGGAGCGGTGGAGGAAGCGCCCTCCGAATCGTACCCCTGTAGTGAGAAATCATCGGGGTATGTGGGTATGTTCCCTTCTGATTCAGACTCAGAAGGAACAGTACCTCCAGTCTCCGAATTCGTCTCGTCTTGGGAGTTGTGGATGTCATCGGGGATGTCGAGATTTGCTACATCTGATAGGAGAGTTGTCTCCCCCGGCTCGTCTTCTTAGAACATTGGGTTGTTGTGGAGGCTCGGAGGGGTACTACCCCCAGCCTCAGCAACCCTCTGTGTTATGGACGACGAATCTCCTACTGTAGCAGATTTTGTCTTAGAGCGAGTACCCAGGAAAACTCCGGTGGTGGGCACCCGCTTAGACGACAGTCTTTTAGTCACAGTGGTTGAGATTTTCGGGCTGGGAATACTTGTCTTCTTCCCCCTTCCATCAGCGGGGACTTTCCGAGCAGAGTTACAAGATACGACGGGAAGTGCCTCGTCTTCTGAAGATGGCTGTCGCAGTCTTTGAAATACGGACTGTCGGCTTTCTTGTGCCGTCGTACTGTTGCAGCAGCAGTTGACGATGACTTGAGTGTAGTGGCGTCCGTGAGAGGACTTTTTGTACCCCAATACGTCTTCTCTTTTCTTGCATTTGTGGAGGATAGCCTCACGCAAGTTAGATGGGTCGGGATCGACCATCTCTGCTCCCGGAATTTTGGGAGATTTTTGCGAACCTCTCTGTCCGTCCGCCGCCGGGGGCTAGACTCGAGTGGTTCTGTACAACTTCCCATATGAGGCCCGCATAACGGTATGCGGGACGCTCGGATGGTCGGAGGTCAGATCAGCGGATCGAACTCGCCAGGCTCGCGCTGCCTTAGACTTCTTCGCTCTAGTACGTAAGGGCACATAGTAGGAAGAGTCTAAGTGATACTGGAGAGAGTCAGACATGTCTTCTTGGGAGCACAAGAGATCAGGACCATAAGAAAGGCGGTCGAAGACGGAGCCGCGTGGAGTAGGCGTCATACGGCTGTCTTCGGTAGTCTGTATGCGGTTGGCAGGCGTAGCCGCATAGGCCTTCTTCATGCGGCTAGGAGTCTCAACTGCATGATTCTTCTTTATGCGGCTGGATGATCTGGCCGTATGGATTTTCTTCATGCGGCTGGTGGATCCACCCTCATAAACCTCCTACATGTGGTTGGCAAGAGTGTTCGACTTCTTCTTAGGACGCACAGAGTCACTCTTTGCCCCTGCAAGTCCAGCATCGTAGTGTTTTCCTTTATCGGACTCGGGAACAGCAGAGTTCTTTATGGCTTGATGTGGAGCCGCATGAGAATCGCCCTCGCCATTTTGGGCAGCATAGAGTATCCCGTCCAGAGCTTGTGGAGGAGCGAATGACTTCGGCCTCCACTCGCAGCGAGCTTTCTTTGTGCGGGTTCGCTTCTGGATCGGGCCAGCACTCCCTTCAGAGAGCATCTCTTCGAATGCCTGTTGGTCGAAACGGACGACCATCTTCTATTGCGTGGAGCCAAGCTTGGCTGCATCCGACTGTGTCACCAACTCTTCAGCCGTAGAAAAATTTGTCCCCAGTAGAGTCGCCATCGTGTTTGCCATGAAATATAAAAGAACAGAACAATTATCGGAGGATCGGACTTTTAATTCACGTTACAAACTCGCTTGTACAAAAAAAGCCTAGGGACGAAAACCTAGGTACAGCAATCTAAGTACAATTGTTTATTTTAGATTCTAGGGGGTGACAATAGAGGCTCGGGAAAGCGACGGCAGCTCTGCCTTACTCCTTGGACGATCGGTATGCAGCCTTGGCTCGTAGGAAGAAATGCACTCTTTGTTTTCTCCTCTCCAAGTATTCTGGAGCTCTCTCTCTCTCTCTTTATGTGTACTCTTCTCTATATCTCTCTGCCTGTGTGTCTTCTCTCTCCGTAGGGGAATGGCACCCTGCTATTTATAGGAATAAGATGTGAACATTAGGGTTGCAAATGATTGCTTCTTGGAGATGGCGGCGGCCTGTGGATTGGTCAATCTAGACCATTCATTCTGATTGTGACGAATCCGGACCATTAAGTATAGATTACACCAAATCTCATCAGCAATTAATACTGATTGGAATAAATCTTCCTCATAATGATCTTCTGATGTCTGCGAATAAATTTGATTTATTCTCCTGCACGTGTCCCAGATTATTGAGATTTGACCCAATCTCTGATTGCAATAAATCTGGAAGATTGATCGGCTTAGAACACGTGTCCTAGGAGCCACTGGGGGATCTGAACCGTATGACGATTAAGTCGCATATGATTTTGGGCCGCATAAGGTTAGGGCCACGTGTCATGGCTGCTCGGGTAGTGGCTTCCCCCCCCCTTCGAACCCCTGAACCGCATGAAGATGATTATTGTGAGCCGCATATGGATGCATCCGCCTAGGCCGCATGGAAATGGTCCTCTTGAACCGTATGGGAAGGCCTCTGCTTTAGCCGCATGAGGCTGTCTCGGCCTGAGCCGCATAGAGCGGCTTCATTCTGAACCGCATGAGAAGTCTTCGCTCGAGCCGCATATGATCGTCCACGTGATCAAGGCCACGTTGCATTTTATGAATCTCGGAGGATTTGTGTCAGGGATCTTTTTCTCTTCCCTAGGGGGCTGTCATTATGACAGGGTCATAATTACTTCTTTCGTATCAGAGCTGTCACTTTTTCAGAATTGTCAGCCGTCACAGTAATTAATACGACATGGGTCGAAGGGGAGCGCTGTTACGCCACGTGTCTTCTGAGCCACATGAAATATTTTAGACCGCATAGTTCCTGAGCCGCATAGTCCTTCTGTGCCGCATGGGTTGTTTGAGCCGCATGGGGTTCCCTGGCCGCATGGGTTATTTTCTTTAATATTTTCCATGCTTCTACACCATGTATGCAATCTATGTGTGTCATACACACACAAATCATATAGGTATCACTAACACACACCAATGTACACACACCCACACTAGTGTAGCTAATACACAAATTTATGTGCATACACAAGCTATTTTCACAAGAACTTGGTATGCACCATGTTAGTATCGTATTAAAAATCTGATACTCTCATGACACTTTGTAACCCCACTTCTCAAAATTTTAAAATATTTTTATTATTTTATTTTAAATGATAATTTTTTGAATTTCATAAATATTTAATTAAATAGTTATTACGATAAAATTCTTTAGTCATGGTTAAGATTTGGAATACAAGATGACTAGGAATAATGGCATAGGTAGCATGGTCGTGTGCCTTGACTAATGTATTAGCCATGCTAGGGAAGGCCGAGCAATATGTGTGAACTAACTAGAAAAACTAGGCCAAGTTGCGACTTGACTTCTATATATAAATTGGTTAATTATTATTATGCTTATTTAACTTTTAGGAGACCCGACTGTACCAATTTAGTCCGGACTTGATCCGAACCAAACCCGAGCCCATGTAGTAATGCAGTACGACCAAAGACGTCTGTGTCAATAAACTTTTGTGTGTATGGCATATTTTGTCAAAAAAAAAAAAAAAAAAAATATATATATATATATATATATATATATATATATATATATAGTAAAAAAAAAAAAAAAAATTATAGTAAAAACATCAATATTATTTGATATAAATGATAATTGTTAAAAATAGGATAAATACCTTCCTAGTTACCCTAATGCGTATTGGGATCTTTAGACTATACATATTTTGTATGTACACTTATTATAGATTTTCCTTATTAGTTATCATTATTTTTGTTATCTATATTGTTATTAGATTTATAATAATAAAAATATATCATTTAATATTCTAGATTATTTATGAAATAAATATTATTGTATGTACATATTTTAGTATTAGCCCAACACTATAAGAATACATTCCTAAGATTTATTTTTGGACTTTTGGAGTATTTATACATATATAGGAAATATATGTATCAATATATATATATAGATAAAAGGCTATCAGTAGAATATGAAAAAGAATATAAAAATGAAAAAGAAAAAGGAAGAAAGAAAACATCAACACTGTTCCCTTGCGGGAACAGTGGACCAAAACCCCCATGCCCAGCTCTCGGCCAAGCCAAACAAACCCGACCCCCTTATTAAAGAAACAGTAGATATATATATAGATCGAGAGAGAGGAAGAGTCGAGAAACTCTAAACCCAAACCCTAGCCGCACTTTGCCAACCCCGTACGACCACCCAGGGCCTCCCCTGACACTGTACGACTACCCCTGATACCTGCATGTCGGAGTTCGACCACAGCAGTAACACCAGCGACAAGGCCACTCCGTGCCCTATTTTTTTCATATTTCTCGATCATATTTTGAGCTACAAACTCTGGTATGTTCACGACAAGACCCTCTTCACCTTCTATCAATTAGTTTTAATTTATTTGCGACAGATTGTTAGGAAATACCCTGTGAAAATCAAGAAAAATTACGATGGCATGTCGACAGTTTTTAGTTCCATGAACCCTATTACGATGGCAAATTCTGTCAAACCATAGTGAATTCTTAAAACCTAATTGAACAAATTTCTAGAGAACCTAACCGAGATAGAAACTCCACTATTTTTTTTATTTCTAGTGGTTTAGACAGTAAGATAAATCGACTCGAAAATAGAGAAAAATCGAGAAAAAAGCTGTTTTTGAAAACTTAGAAAATCATCGATACAGCGTGCGCCCCAACAAACTGGGCGACATGATAGCTAACCGAAAGCATCCAAAGGTTCGTATTGACTTTGCGGATGTGTGGACTTTGACGGAATTTGAATTGGTTGCCTGTGCACGACGAATTTGATGCGTATCCGTCAAAATTTACCGTATCGACCTCTTTGCAAACTAGCCAATTACTTCGTATATGTTCATCAAATCGAGATGAAACTTGCTCCAACATGACCATATCATTTTTCTGGTAATATAGGCCAAGTTTGGTCTGATTCTGAGAACGTCGAATGGAACGCTACTTTGGCGGGCCCGCAACCCGACTCAATAGGCGAATTTGTGCACGGCCCGCCGGAATCCAACTTTGGACATATGGTTGGGTTCGTATCCTCAAAATAAATCCGTAGACATATAGTTTGATGACTTTAGAGATCGTAGATGCTGGCACACTTTTCGATGTAAAGTGGGTCCAACGACGAACATCGTTTTGATCCGAAATAACCGTTTTACCCTTGTGTCCAGAGTTGGACTTGTGGGTAGGCTATCCTAGCTAATTTGCTTATTCTGAACACGTTGGTAATATCTATTTCAGCGTTCGAAGTCGTTTGTAGGAGTTCGAGTTTTGTGGTTCATTGGTTGACGAGTTGCTTATTTAGACGTGGTCAATTCTACACCAGGCAAGTATACCTTGCCGAAGTTATACAGTATTTACATATTTTCTTTTCCTATTGTATTTCTTTCCATATGGTTACATGCTTCTCATATTGTGATTGGTTTTTCATCGACTGCTTTACTTGTTTTCTAGATTCACGTGTACGTATAGAATATTATTCATTTTATTGCTTGTCTATTGGTCTTATTCGTGTTTATCGTGTCTCGTAATAGAGTTGTCAATTCTATACCATATTACCTTGATTGACTTGACCTGATTCTGATTGATTGACTAAGGCATGACTTGAATATGACTTGACCTGACTTGACCATTCTCGGCTGGGAGTATCTTTCATTTTACTACAATTGAGACATACTATAGATTAGGAGTATCTTTCATTGTACTATGGTCTA
Source organism: Iris pallida (assembly GCA_029216955.1). NCBI lineage: Eukaryota > Viridiplantae > Streptophyta > Magnoliopsida > Asparagales > Iridaceae > Iris > Iris pallida. The sequence goes on from JANAVB010038820.1 coordinate 6,456,261, forward strand.
TAGGATTCTACTTGACCCTTGTATTCCTTCAGGAGAGGAGATCGATACTAGGATTGGCTATTCTTGATTGGGAGTATCTTGCATTGTACTACAATCGAAACATACTATAGATTAGGAGTATCTTGTATTGTACTACAAGCTATAGGAGTTGTTCGATTGATTGTTAGCCAAGTCTAGTATTACATTTCCATATGACTTGTCGTCTCTTAGATGTTCTTCTTGCACTGTTCTTATCCTCCATACATGTTATTTACTGTTATATTAGTAGGCATGTTTTATGTATCTTGCTAGTCCCCTGAGGACCTGATCATCTCTTTAGGTAGCTGATTGTACGGAGTTACTTAGCTGATCCTGATGGCAGTTGATTACATTTATAGGATTCAGGTATTTGCTTGTGATATTACTTTATTATCCTCTCGTGCTTTATATTCCTTATCATGATATACTCTGATTGTTAGCCTAGTTTATAGACTCATATTATTTCTTAGAGTCTAATCGGACATATATGCTAGTAGGCTGCAGACCATGTTCCATAATTGTTCATCCTTGTTTTATATGATCCTTTTAGATTGAGATATAGATTTGCCTTGCCATGATTAGGCATATTACCATAGTCTAGACAGCTTATACGTATTCGAGTAGGGCTGGAGTCCACTTGATACGTAGCTGGCTTGCTCACGCACTTGCATCCCAGAAAGCCGGTACGGTCGTGACATACTTACTCCAAACCTTGTCCTAACCATCCCACAACACATAAATATGTCTAAAATGATAATTAAAAGCAAAATAGTGTAGTGTCTAGCTAGTGCAATGTGTCATGTGAAATATAACATGTTGTGACAAGTGTAGGAGAAGTAAAACCCTCAAATTGACTCTGTGACCTAATGTAACAAGACACAACCTATTAGTATCCATATGTGGATACATTTATAGTCTCATACACTATTCACATGTCTACTTAGCCTATGAAATAATATGACAAACACTTGGTATACCATTCTCGGATTTTTTTCAAAAATAACACAAAAAGCCTATGTAACTTCTACTAACATAGTCATTAGAGCCTTGCACTTCCCCTATGGGTACCCCTAGTCCATGGGTGAGTTTCTAATGGTGTCATGCATAAAAATAGTGTCTAAACTATGAAAAATGACAAGTTGTTTACCTATTAGGAAATGAATTCCTAATAAAACTATTAAAGGGAACTCTCAAGTGTCAAGTAGGACATAATACTCCAAGCTTTTGACCTCCTATTCTTGTGCTCATTGGTCTCCAAGCTACAAGCCTTCTAGGAAGAAGATCGAGTGAAGATTTGAAGGAGTTTGGAAGGATTTTGTTAGAGAAATGAGTGGAAAATGGCGTAGGCTTGTAGAGAGCTCTAAACTAGGGTTTTGGGAGCTCAAGTAAAATGGAAAAGAATAAGCAAACCCCCTTGCTATGGCTGCCATAAGGGAGCGCTAGAAGCCTATTTGAAATGTCCAATATGCCTCTTAAGTTATCATGAACACTTAAGTTAATGTAGGATTGTTTATAGTTTAAGTGTTTAGTTAGTTCTAATCCTAATCTTGACTTAACATGACTTGAATGTTTCTAGTTGTGCCCAACCTAAAACATAGGTCCAAGTGGTCATGTTTAGTCTAAAGAGGTCTAATAATCAAGGGTCCAATAAATATGCTAATCCATAATGAATGCAACAACCATTATAATTAGTTTTAAAAAATACACAATATACAAGTAGTGTAAAATGATAAAAATATCCCTATCTAGAAATGTGGTAGTGACATTAATCACACAAATGATTCAGTTTCCTTCAACGAGGCTCGCTACCCATGCTTCAAGGATCCTTCCGCACCAGGCTACAAGTCCATGGATAGCTTGTCATGCTAGTAACCTTTCATATAGATTGAGTTAACATGCTTGCGGCGATCTGCATGCATATCGTAGATTGAGTCAAGAAGTGAATACACGGTATGCAAAGCAAGTAGTCAAGCCTAAGATTTGGCTTCAGTAGAGAGACGTGCTTCAGTATGATATATGGCGTATGGTGTAGTAGCTTGACACCGAGTCTTTATGTTATAACTATACTATTGTGTTGAAATATGAAAGGCAGAAGGTAAGTGCGGGTAAGTTCACATTATGTTGCCTGGCACTACTACGATGTTGTTATACAAATGGGCCTTTATGGTACGACCGCGGTGTTGTGACACAAATAGGCTCATAGTTATGCATGAAACAGATCCTAAGACAACAAAAGAATAGTTTACACTTACAGATTGAATGTGTTGGTTTTTTATGGGTGGACGAGAGGCTACCCTACTAATACATTTAATATACTGATATCCTCACAGTTTGCTTGCAGGTCATAAGTAGCAACTCGTTCGGTGCGGAGCTCGCTTGGACGCGCCGAGGCATGTAGTTCCTTGGCATTTTGAGACGTGCGACCGTATTGAAATCTTCACATATATGGGACATAATGTATGGACATTTACTTCTTCAAATTGTAAGCCTAAGGGCATGATTCTTTGTATTGAGAGATGCGAGAGAGATGAGTGATTGTATTCAGAGAGATTGTAAGATTGAACGATTGTGATATTGGCTTTGTATTTTTGTAATTTTGCTACAATATTCAATAAAGATAAATTCATTTTGTATACAATTGTGTTGCTTCAAATTTTCCACTTTGAGACTTTTGTGCGACTCTGTCGTTTACTTGCTCCATCGGCCGTTTTGGTATTTGTCTTGCGCGGACAAAACTTAGGCTCGCGCGACATCATGTCCAAGCAAGGACGATCTGTTTTGCGGATCCAGGACGTGACAATATGGTATAAGAGCACGTCTTTATGTCCTTGGACTTTCAATTGAATTCTCTTGAACTCTGATGTTGCATTCGTACTCGACGTTGATAATGCTCTCTCTCAATGTTCCGCGGGATGTCCATGCAATAAGTCTAAATATTTTATAAATCTCACACGATTAGTTTGATTAAAACAAAGATTATTTTACGTAAGGCCTGGTTGGCTGAGTTGTGTTGAGCAACACACACCTAGACTTGAGTCGATGTTAACAAGTCGTATTCGGGACCAAAATATTTTCAGACGAAGATGAGTTGGACTTGATTCATAGTATGTTGAATAGCTATCAATAGAGGTATTATCGAATGAATGATATCGTCAATGCAAGTATAGATGGATTGTGCGTGAATCTTGAGGAATAGATCAATGGGATACTCAAGTAAATTTGTTGTGATTTCAAATCAGTATTGAGGATTGTGATTTCTTTTATATTCTTATTTTGACTCTTATCTTTTTATTACGATATGCTCTATTTTTAACTTTTATGTGTTTGATTAGGATTATGATTTGTCATGGAAGTCCTATAAATAGGCACCTTTTGTAGACAGTTGGAGGTAAATTTTTAGTGAATAAAATTCTCCTTTTACTATATGAGATTCATTCTCTCCTCCTCTTGGTCATGGACTCGACTGTTTCGTGGATTCGATAGCCCATCGCTTGAGATTTTCAAGCAACCTTCGTTCAGACTCCGCACTAGGTTATCCGTCAAAGTTGTTTTTTTTTTGTACCGTATCGCTCTCACCAAGCAATGGTGGTCCAGTTATCATCATCATCAACCAACTTAGCTACTACTAGGAACGAAGGTAAGCCCATTCCCCTGTCATACTGTGTCAAGTGGTATCAGATCCCTATAGATTCAGGATTTCAATATTTTAAAAACCTTGAGGAATCCTTATTTTGCAAACAACATTAATAAAAAAAATCTGTCAAGCGTAAGGATTTTAATGTCCTATCTGGCAATATTGAAGCTTTGTCAAACAAATTTGATTACATGTCTGACAAACTGGACAGAATACTAAATTTTCTTGGAACCAAATCCAATGATGTGGTTAATATCATAGGGATACCACTTACAGAGATAGGAGGAACAAATGCTCTCCCTACTACAAGCCGCCCATAAAAGTGGCCCCACCATACCAATAAGAGTTGGTCCCCTCACAATGAATACTACAAAGACAGCGATAACAAAGGTTCGAGCCTACGGGGATTTTATTATTCAGGGCCCCCAAACCATATATGCAAACCAACAACGACAAGGCCATACATACCAACGATGGAGCCAATATGATGATGGAAGATGAGGTGGTTTCAAAATGAAGATGGACCTTCCTTCTTTCAATAGTCAAATACACATTGAAGACATTCTTGATTGGCTCAAGAAAGTAGAATACTTCTTCCAGTACATGAACATCCCTAAAAGAGAGGCACATTCACCTCGTAGCCTATAGAATCAAGAGAGGCACATCTGCTTGGAGGAAATAACTCGAGCACATCTGTGCAAGTGTCGACAAAGCTTATGCACAAAGTTGGCCTAGGATGCGATGACTATTGCGACAAAGATTTCTACCTCTGGATTACCAGCAGATTCTCTATCACCGACATTAGAATTGCACACAAGGTGCATGATCTATAGCTAACTACACTGAAAAATTCTTCAAACTCTCATCATGTAACAACATTTACAAGATGAATCTTCAACATGTGACCCATTATCTTAGCGGCCTAAGGCTAAACATCTATGATCACCTCTACCTGCAGAATATATACACAATCAGTGAAGCAATCACCTTAGTAGAGAAGATAGAATAATTGATTGAGAAGTTAAAAAGTCCATAAAACTGTTTTGATACTAACAATTGTGGACCAACAACAAAGGGCGATTGGAAGCCAAATCAAGTTACTAGCCATTCCACAAAAAAAAAGGACCAGAAGATCCTAATTCTCTTCCACCAACCACTAAGAGTACAGGTCCCATAGCAAGTTGCCAAACATCAATAAACTTCCAATCCCTACAGCAAACCAAGAGGAAACAAGTGTTATCGTTGCAACAAAATCAGACATATGTCCAATAGCTGCCCCCTCAGAGCACAACTTGCCTTTGTTGACTATAAAAATGAAGAGGGGTAATAAGAACACCTGAAAGAAGAAAAAGAAGAAGGTCATTTCTGACGATGAAGGCGAACATCTAGTGTGCGTAGTTAGGTAGCTACGCCCCAAAGATTGAAGAGCCACCCTAGCGCCATATATTTTTAAACCCCATACAAGGTAAAAGACAAGTTATGTGACATTACCACTGACAATAGGTGTACAAAGAATATTATTTCAAGAGCAATAGTAGAGAAGATACGACTTGTCAAAGAAGCACACCCGACTCCATACAAGATTGGCTGGATTTAACAAGACCATAACATGGTCATTTATGCAGTTTGTCATATACCCTTCTCTATCGGAAAGATCGAAGAAGATAAAGTCGTGTTAAATATTGTTTACATGGACTCTTAACACATCATCCTCGATCGACCTTGGCAATTTGATAAAAATGTCAAATACCGGGGAAGAAAGAACACAAATGCCTTCTTTCAAGTTGGGTGTGTGGACACACACACAAAAAATACTGTCTTTTCTTATTGGCACAAGGTACCACAAATCGTATACGCCTGAGAGATCTTGCACTGAAGATCCCCGAGTACAAAATAAATTCTGGGGAATGGAACGATGGAGATCGAGCGGCAGTTGCTCCTTTACTCCGTTGACACTCCGGTTACAAAAGTGGAAGAAAACCTAAGAAAATTGCTAAATCTCGGCTCATTGGCAAGAAGGGCAGCAATTTGGCTCTTGAAATGCTCTTCGTTCTGTCTATTTTTGAAGAGGTATGAGACCCCTATTTATAGTCATTTTGTACTGAAATGACTATTATGCGCCCCCAGGTGGAAAATATACTAATTTTACTGTGGCTGCATAACACCCTTTTGGTCGTATAGGGTATAGGCGCATGGATACTGGATGATCATGGGGTTGACGTGGCTGCATGCTTTGGTGCACAATTGCTCGTGGAGACTGACGCGACTGCATGCTTCGGTGCACGATTGATCGTGGATGTTGACTGAGTCGTAGGAATTTGCTGCCTTGGGCGCATAGTGTGGGAGTAAGTTTATGCGCCCACACTTGGGTGTATATTTGATCTACATGAAAACAATGTGGGCGCATAGCCCATATTCGATCATGTGGGTGCATAGCCTCCCTTTGGTTCTATGGGCGCATAGCCCCCCCTTTGATTATGTGGACGCATAGCTTCTTTTATCTTCTTTATGTGTGATACGTAGTCTTGTATTTTTCATGCTTCTACAGGACCCCCTTCAATATTTTTGAGACTCGAATGAGTGTCGAAATACTTTGAAAGAAGCATGGGAAAAAATTGTCTCCACTAGCTTCATGGGTGCATGATGGGAATGACCCCTTTGGGCGCATATGTATTTGTCAGTCTATCGAAATGTGGCTGTTGAGATCTTCCTTGGAAATCTAAAGTGATAGACTCTTTTTGGAACGGAATTTAAAAAGGTCCGCTCTTTATGTGATGTTTATACGTGGTGTGCGTCAGCGAAATAGCAGGCGCATAATCTGTAGAAGACTGTCTCTGTGTAGGCGCATAGATCATATGGACGCATAGATCGTGTAGGTGCATAGGCTATTTGGCCGCATAACTCCCCGTTCGTGCCGATAAATAGGCCTTGAGGAGAGAGAAAGTTCATTATCTCTTATTTTTCTTCAGAATTTTCAAAAAGTTTTTTCTTTCACTCTCTTTCGAGCAATCATGTCTTCCAAGGCTGCTTCGACTCCCAAAAAGTCTGCGAAGGGCAAGAAGGCTGCAGCAGCTAGTTCTTCTCCTTTGGCAGCGTCTCATCTGGTTCAAGACCCCATCCTGGGTGAGGCGATGTCTCAAAAAATAAAGTCTCGCACGTTAATTTATGACGCTCGGACTTTTCTCTGCTTGGGCGCAAAACAATCGATATGCGCCCAAAGCAAACACATCTTTTGTGAGCATCCTTATGCGCTTACAGATGCATGCGCCCGCGCACTTTGTTGTGTTATACGCCTATGCACTTGGTTGTGTCATGCGCCCACACACTTTGTTGTGTTATGCGCCCACACAGAACATGTGCTTATGCACCCACACAGAACATGTGCTTATGCGCCCACAGGCCCTTTGGGCACATAACATCAGAGCGCATAGAATTTTTCAGTACTTAGCTCTCTCTTTTTTGTAGATTCTAAGTCTAAATTTTTCTTATGTCTTCGCAGTTGACATGGTTGTCCCGACTCTTGGTGGGATTCCTCTTGGCTCTTCCCGCCATGCTCTGGATTCAAGCCTCGTCACCGCAATGGTCAAAGATGCTCAGGTGAAGATCAGCCATAACCAGCCTTCGGTGCGAGTGATTGCTACACTTGAACAGGACAAAATATTCTTGAAGCAGATGATGAATGATGAGAAGTTCACGCTCGGAGAGGCACGGAGCTTTAAGAGACCGTACTTCTTATTTGGTGACAGCATGGGATTTGAGGACGAAAAGACGATATGTCTAGAAGACCCTCTGGTGGTCAAGTTAAATAACCAAAGGATATGGTTGCCATCGATGAAGCGCCAATACCCTCTATCAGCGTTTACTGATCTAGTTGTACGGAGGCAAATGAAATGGGACCTGACCCCTGAACTGCATGGGGTCATTTTTGGCAGGATCCAATTCAACTCTGGTGACCGAAAGAAGGATACTTTCAAGTGTGTCAAGGGCTCCACGTTCTATTCCACGAGGGGGCTACATCCTGGGGCTATAATAAACGATGTCCCGACTGATCTTTACCCTTACGCTGCTGAGACTCTTCCCAACCTGATGCTATCAAAGAAGGAGTCGTATCCGGGAGGGAAGCTGCGGATGGAAGGTTGGAGATACTCAGTCCCGTTCTGGAGTGACCTTACTGAATGGGTGCTCTCGACTTATAAGGCCACCCTAAAGCTACCAACCTTTTTTATGCCGTTAGAGCCATCCAATATGGCATAAAGGTTAATTGGCCTATGTTCATCGCGTTGGTGGAGTTGTACAACTATCACACATGTACCTTTTTCACTCCAGGTAGGGAGATGGGTCTGGCTCTTCCCGAAATGCAGGTGATATCAAAGCTTCCCTGGGGGACCGAGCCATACGAGGAATATTTCCCCTGTGATGAGGAGCTCTTGGATTTGGAGAGAGAGAACTTTGAGATGATGGAGGTGTATAAATAGTTACTCTTTTACCTCTTCATTTGTCACCAGGTCACAAAGAAGGGTAAGACTGAGGGGTCCCTTCTCCATACAAGAGCGTGGACCAACTACATCTTCATTAGAGAAGAAGGAGACGATCCAGTCTCTTTCTCGACTCGCAAGCCCTCGATGAAATCTGAGATAGAGTAACTGATGACAGATTATGGGGCAGTTGAAACTGAAGATAGTGATGATCCCGAGGGAAACTTCTCAGTTTATCATATCTTCAGGCAGGCCGAGTTTAAGCTGTCAGAAAAGGCTGTGCTAGTCGCCTTTCTGATGACATGGCTTCGTGATTGTGTAGTCCGTGGTGGTTTAGGGTCTATTGAAATGATAAGATGGGGTATGATACTTCCGACTGTAAAGCTAGCATTTGGATAACAGCTTGCCCTGCTTTCTGCGATGGTCTGCGCCATCCAACGAGGCTTGCGACACTTTGTTGTCAATACAGTGACACCCGATGGTAGAAAGGATTTTGTCAGACTGAATTTCCCTTTCATTATCTGATGGAATGGCTGGTGCTGCACTGTTCCAGATTAATGAATATCGGGCTGATGGCAGACTCTTTGGCGAGAGATGCCTTTCTTTGGAGATTCAAAGATGCAGATTAGGCCGTCATAGGGGTGCCTATTTGTAGGAAGGCTTTGAGATTCCTATAGAATTATGAGTTCTTCAGAGTGTTTCCTCTGTCTGGTAGTGGCCGTGCAGGAGACACTCTAATAGATGAGGGAGTACTCACTACTAGCCTTCCTATTGGGGTGTTCCGTTGGCTCCAGTCCATCAGGCCTTCCCATCTGGTGCTCAGGAATATGAACCACACTTTCATGGAACCTTATCTGCCGAGTCGCTTTGTACGGCAGTTCGGCTACAGCCAGTTTCTTTTTGGCAACCCCAGCCCTCATCTACAGTTGTTAGGAAGCCTAATCGACGGGGCACGTGCATGGGGCTACTACAATGCTGGATATACGGGAGCAATTTTTACCTTGCCAGAAGATAAGCCTTAAACCCACATGCTCTTTGTTGTTGCCAAGTTCTATATTCAAGTCAATACCCTTCATTTTTGGTATGACCATGAGCAGAGTTTAATATCAGGGACTAGGCCTGCCCCCACTCTTGTCGATATAGGACGAGTGCGCGCAATGGGGGGTCACAAAAGGGAAGGTGCCGCACCCTCAGCTGAGCCGGCTGCAGCGCCAAAGCAGAGAGTCGCTCTTGAGGTGCCAGTTGTTACAGTACCTCAGAGAGAGGATACTAAAGAACCTATTCCTGATATTCCTCACAAGAGGAAAGCTTCCACTGAGCTAGTTCAACGGTCCAAAATAAATAAGTTTGTTGTCTCCAGAGGGAGAAAGAAGGTCACGTATGTGAGTGCCGGCCCGCCTCCTCCCAGAAGATCTTCCCAGCAGACTGGGAGAGGTGGAATGGCATCGCGGGCCGTTACCATTCGGGAGGTAGATCCCTTCCTAGACTCCATACCTGTTTTGGTCAAACCGTTAGAAGCTTTCTCACCATTGCGTTTGTCCTTTGCGCATGATGTTGAAGTCACGACCGCAACAGATGCCTCTTTGTCTGAAGATGTGGACTTAACTACAGTGTCCCCTGCTCGTTCTCAACCGATGGATGAAGGTAGGTCTTCTTCAGTTGTAAGGCTTGAACAAAGGGATGATCAGGGAGAAGACCCAGGCCATGATGGCGATCAGAAATCCAGTCCCTCCTATGACATTTCTTTGGGGGATATGTCTGCGATAGGAGCTATGATGAAAGATTTTGATGAAAATCAAGTCCAATCAGCTCACCCTCCTCTGGGTATGTCATTCTTGCACTTTTCTTCGGATGAGATTTTTTGACTTCAATTTTTTGTGTAACTCGTGAGGCTGACTTCCGTCATATATTCCCTTATAGACAAGGAGAGGGAACAAAGCACGGAGGTTGCTCCAGATACCAGAGCTAGACAAAAAGCTGCCATTGGTTCTTTCCGTAAACCGGCATCGGTTACTAAAGAAGTCTTTGATCGGCCAGTTGAGGCGGCCATTATTAAATCTTCTTTGGGTCCAGCCGGGACCGTGGAAGGCAACAGCCTTATGCGGTTTTGGCTGATGTTGACAGTGAGCGACCTGGGTCTGCTCTCATTTCTCCAGTTCCAGTTGATGCTGAGCCGGCAGGAGGTATGAACTTACAACTCCTTCTTTAAGTAAGTTTTTTTGTTACTGATATGTATATTTCTTTATTTGTCAGGTTCAGCTTCCTCCCAAGTAGCTCTCCCTGGGACAGAAGATCCGCATCATGCTTCATATCCAATGACCTCTTCTGAAGATGATGAGATGGTTCAGAAAGTCATAAGAGCTTTCTACTCCGTTTTGAAAGTAAAGCTTCCTGGAGTTTTGAACCGAAATGCCACCTTCAGGCCTGTGAAGGCTATTGCTGAATGCCAGGTGACTGCTCTTAAAATTATTGATGTCTATAAAGAGCGAGCTAATGCTTTAAGGAAGGTCATGGCTGACCTGGAAAATCAAGTGGCCAAACTCTGAGAGGTCAGTAAGCGAAGCCCAACATTATTGTTTCTTGAGGAGGACATGGCTCTGATTGCAGCTATTGAGGAGGAGAAAGCTACTTTCCAGGCGAGGAAGGAGGCGCTGGCTAAAAAGATCAGTGAGCTGGCTGATCAGTATGAACAGTTTAATGCTGCAGGTAGGGCTCGTATTGCCTCAAAGAATAAGTTGGCCATCCAGATTGCTGAAAAGTACAATCAGATTATGCAGCTTCGCGAAGAGATTGCTCAGCTTGAGGCCGACTTGTGAACAGTCGCGTCTAAGCAGGAAGACTACGTGGTTCAGGCTGCTGCGACTGCCACAACTTTAAACCAATTGAAGGCTCAGCTGGTGAAGTTGGAAGAGGCGCATATAAAACTGATTCCTTTCGAGGATGAAGCTGCTCGATCGGAAGAAGCACGTCGTCATGCCACTGTCAAATCTCAAGCTGAAATTAAGGCTCTGAGGGATAGCATCAATCGATTGTGTATCCCTTAAGTCTTTTGTTTGTAATTGTCTATTTTAGCCGTCAAGACTCTTGTATCTTTTTCTTTTCTCCGTCTTTTGATAGACATTTTTAATAAAGAATCTTTTCGCTTTCAAAATTCATGAATAAAGTTTATGAAATATCAGAACTAGAGGTAATATGGACGTAGTAAGGATATTTTTGATGGGTATTCCACTGGAAAATTTGATGTGGACTTATTATCCATTATTCAAGGTTCTTGAATATAGATAATAAGTTGAAAGAAGCTGCTAATAGAGGTAATATGAACGTAATAGCAGAGAATGTTCTATATCTGACCAGAGGTAATATGGACGTGGACGGATATATAACATTAGGTAGGAGTGGATAATTTAGAGATAATATGGACCTAATTATCTTTGATGAATGCTTTCCTCAGAGGTTATATGGACGTGGCAAAATGTTTCTTAATTATTCCATTGGGGAATAATTATCAGAAAATACTTCTGAGGTAATATGGACGTGATTTGTTTTCGTCAGACCAAGTTTGGGCAGAGTCCAAAATGAGGATAATTTTGCTGGGGAATCTTTTTAGAGGACCTATTATCCATGGCATATTCAAGACTCATGAAATATGGATAATAGTTAGATGATTTTTTTGAATCATATAAACATTGCACTGTATATTTACATAACTGAAACAGGGTATATGTGAACGCTGTTCATGAAGGTTACACATAATATTTCTTCAGAAACTTGTCGTTGATCGGTATCATGAGCAGGTCACCATCAGGCTTGGTTAGTCGATACGCACCGTTAGAATACACTGATTCTATAACGAAAGGACGTTCCTATTTAGGCTAAAATTTTCCTTTTATCTTGTGTGTCATGACCATTGGTTTTCTCACTGCTAAGACCAGATCACCAACTTTAAAGATTCTTTCCTTCACCTTTTTGTTGAAGGCTCTAAAAAGGCGTGCTTGGGATAGCTCAATACGCTGTTGAGCTAATAAGCGTTTTCATATAGCGCTTCCAGCTCTTATAGTCACAGATGATAACTTTCTTCGGCAGTCAACTCACTGGCTAAGTCTACTCGAAGAGAGGGAATCTGGATTTCTAGGGCAAGAACTTCTTCACTCCCATAAACCAGAGAGAATAGCATACTGCCTGTTGGAGTCCGGACCGTTGTACGATAGGCCCAGAGACATTCATCGAGCTTCTCATTTCGATTGTGCTTGTTTGAAGATACGAACTTCTTGAGAAGCTTGATGATAGTCTTATTGAAGGCTTCTGCTAACCCATTAGCCGCTAGATTGTAAGCAGTAGAGGTATATTATGAATTCGATTCTTATCGTAGAATCGATAGAATGCATGGCTCACAAATTCTGGACCATTATTATGGATGATCCTGCAAGGTAGGCCGAAGCGGTAGATAACATGATATTTGATGAAACTGATCACGTTTAACATTTTTACTTCGATGATAGTCTTATTGAAGGCTTCTGCTAAACCAATAGCCGCTGGGTTATAAGTAGTAGAGGCTACATTCAGAATTTGATTCTTATCGTAGAAACGATAGAATGCATGGCTCACGAATTATGGACCATTATCATGGATGATCCTGCGAGGCAGGTCGAAGCGGTAGATAACGTGATGTTTGATGAAACTGATCATGTTTGACATTTTTACTTCGATGAGTGGTATAGCTTTCGCCCATTTGGAGAAGTAATAGGTTATAGCTAGGATAAACTGATGTCCTCTGGAGGATGGCGGGCTGATTGGGCCTATGATGTCCATACCCCAGGCTTCAAAAGGCCAGGATGCCGCCGTAGGCTGTAGAAACTCCAAAGGTTGAAGATTGAAGTCCGTATGGAACTGACAAGCCCTACACTTCTTTCCATATTCAATAACATCTGCTATCATCGTAGGCCGATAATAACCTATTCGTCTGAGGCGATCTTATAATTTGGGGCCTGGTTGATATGCACCACAAATTTCGTCGTAAGCCTCACGAAGTGCATATTTGGCTTCTGTGTCTGATAAACATCGTAACCGTAGCCCGTCAGAAGAGCGTCGGTACAGCATTTTGGTAGCTGTATCATAGTAAAATTTGAGGAATCGCCTTTGGACAGATACTGCTTCCTTTTGGTCCTCAGAGAGGATTCCATAGACGGCGTAGTCTATGAAAGGAAATCTCCAGTCTTTAACGTTGACGTTTGTTTCTGTTGCATAACTGTGATGAATATGCAAGGCATATTTCACACAGAATAACTCTCGACCAGACACTATGATCGAATGCTGAGTATTGGTAGGGACGGTCAAGGAAGCAGGAAGACCGGCTAAAGCACCTGTTTCTATATTCTGTAACCGAGGCACGTGCTCGATGAAGAATCCAGCGATGGTTGAAGCCAATTCGATTGTCGTTTTGTGATATGGGATGAGATCTTCGTGACGAACTTCATAATCCCTTCGGACCTGACTAACTATTAGCTTAGAATCACCGTAAAATTCTAGATAGTCAACTCCCAGTTGTTTTGCCAGTTGAAGGCCGATCAGTAGGGAATTAAATTCGGCCACGTTGTTGGTGCAAGGTTCCATGAGAGAATATGCACGGTTTATAACCAGATGGTCGCGTGACACAAGCACGATGCCTACTCCGGCCACGATATGTCCTTTAGGTCCTGTTCTTGATGCACCATCAAAGAACATTCGCCAGATGGAGATTTTCTCAGTTGCGGTGTCAGACTCTACTACTTCATCCGAGATTTTGTCGTAGAGTTTGGAAGATTCTGGCACGAATGAGAAGTGAAGAAATTAGCTAATGCTTGGCCTTTTACTACCTTCTGAGGGACGAACAGCACATCGTATGGAGTCAACAACATTGCCCATATAGCTAAATGGGAATTAAGAGAACCCAGTCTAGTCATGCGTATTCTGAGAGGATTGGCTTTAGATATGATGTGGATAGTCTGCCCAGACACATAGTGACGTGTCTTCTGGATAGCAAATACCAGTACGAGACATTTCTTTTCCACAGGAATGTATCTGTGCTCGAAACCTACCATCGTACGGCTAAGGTAGTAGATTGCCTGTTCATGGCCGCCTTCATTCTTTTGAGCTAATAGGGCACCAAAGGAATGATCCATAGCGCGGACATATAATAAGAAAGGCTTTCCCATTATCGGAGCCACCAATACTGGGGGGCTTATGAGATACTTTTTGATGTCATCAAATGCGCGCTGACATTGTTCAGTCCAGACGAAAGATGAGCTGAGTAAATGGTTGACACCTTCCAGAAAGATTTGAAATGAATCGTCTGATGTAGGCTAGCCTTCCTTGAAGTTCACATAGCTCTTTGAGATTTCTTAGAGGACGCATATCGAGGATAGCTTTCATTTTCTCTGGGTCAAGATGTATACCCTTTGAAGTGATAACAAAACTAAGAAACTTGCCGCTGGAGACTCCCAGAAAAGAATTGGTTGGATTCATCTTGAGTTAGTGTGTACGCATTAGTTCGAACACTGTTCACAAATCTTGGAGGTGGTTGCCTTGAGAGGACTTTTAACTGTGATATCGTCTACGTAGCATTCCACTGTTTTGTATAAATGATCGCAAAAAATTGTGTTCATAGCTCGCTGGTATGACGCCCCTGTATTTTTTAATCCGAAGGGCATTACAGTATAGCAGTATACCCCCAACGGTGTTTGAAAAGATGTGTGTTTCTCATCGTCGGGGAATATTTTGATCTGGTTGTAGCCTGAGAACCCATCCATAAAGGACATCCGCTTGAAGCCGCAAGTATTATCGATCATTATGTCGGTGATCGGTAGAGAGAACTCATCTTTCGGGCATAAAGAGTTCAAATTGCAGTAATCGATACAAACTCGAACTTTACCGTTCTTTTTTATGACTGGAACAATGTTAGCGACCCAGTCAGGGTGTTGTTCTTCGCGAATGAACCCACTTGAAATAAGCTTTTTGAATTCACTCTCGATGGCCGCTATGATTGTAAGAGCGTAAAAAGTGCTTTATTTGACTAATTCAAAGGAATTGAGGACTTTATGCTAGTAATTCTCTACAAGAGCTATTTTTACGCCAAGATTTTTGTTGTTTTACGCCAGGCTAATCTGTACGCTAGTTATCCTCTACGCTGGCTACTTTACGCTAGGAAGCTGCCAGATCATGTATTTAATACAAGTGATAAAGACTCTGACATAATAATTTGCTGACAACATGCAACACAGAAGTCGAGAAGATCGAATTTTTACCAAGCTCGATACTTGTCGTATGGTGTGCAAAAAAGGCTACTTTACGCTCAATAATTACTTCTTTTTACGCACGATAGTTATGTGAGCTTTTACGCTCAAGGGTATTGTGGGCGTAAAGTTTATTTGGGATAAGTTTTACGCTCAAGGCCATTTTAGCCACTTTACGCTGAGAAGTTTTAATTGTATTATTTTTATGCCAGTTGCCACTTTCCGCTCGGAGCATATTTTGGGGACGTTTTTACGCCGGATCCTTCTTGACTACTCTGGAACATGGTTTATCCACGTAGCTTTCATGCCATATTTATTGAGGAACGTGTATACGTGCTCCATATTTTTGTTGGAATAATGGGATACGTGTCAACATATTCAGAGGGTGACTTCCATCGTGGGTGACAGTTACCAGTGTACAATACCCAATTTTGTTGCTTCTTACGCACAATGGGTTAAGTTTATAAATAGACTTATTTTTTTCATAACAAGGGCATCAGGAGCAGAGAGACAAGGGAGAATACAGAAATCAAATTCCTGAGACTTTGATTTTCGAGATCATTCTTCTTCAACTTTTTTTCCAGAACAGAGTGAAGCAAAGCAGGAAAGCATTCGACCTCGCCATCAGTGCCCAAGTGCGTCGATACCTTTCTGGTGAATTAGTTCTTCTGGCTGTTCATCTTCTAGCAGTGATCTTCATCATCATCGTATGGTCCAAGGAATAAAGTGATCGCCTTCAGATCAGACTTCCATAGCAATACTTCCCAGAACAATTTATACTTCTTGTATTATTTCTCGTTTTATTTTCAAAAGCCAATTTTTTTAGGCATTTTGTTAAGTGAAACAAAATGGCGACTCTGCTGGAGATGACCTTCTCCTCTGACGAGGAGGCAATTGCTCAATACGATGATGTATCGAACGGATCGACAAAGAAGACTCTGGTTGTACACTTCGACCAGACTACTTATGAAGAAATGCTCCGAACTAGGGGTGGTACTCGCTGCTCCAATGTTCAGAAATAGAGGATGGCGCAAAAAGTTTGGATTCCCAAATCCAAGGCATCCTCGGATCTCCCTGCTGTCTCTGAAGGCAAAGGAATCCTTCCTACTCCTGTTGTAGAGGCTCCCATTGATGATGAGGCAGTCTCTACTTCGGTGATACGTCATGGGCGTAAAAATTAGTCTCCCGTTTGTAACGTGGCAGACCCTCAGGTTTTACGCTCTGGGCATAAAAATCAAGTGCTATGCCCCGCGCGTAAGAACAAGTCTCCCGTCTGTGACGTGGTAGACTCCAAACCTATACGCCCTGCGCGTAAGAATAAGTCTCCCGTCTGTGACGTGGTAGACTCCAAAGCTGTACGCCCCGCGCGTAAGAACAAGTCTCCCGTATGTGATGCGGTAGACACACAAAATTTACGCTCCACGCATAAAGGAAAATCTCTCGTTTATAACGTGGCAGATACTCATGTTTTGCGCTCTGTGCGTAATGGTAAATCTCATGTCTGTGACAGTGTAGATAAAATTCACAATGATGTTTCTGCATCTAAAGTGAATGTACCTGCACACATGAAGCATAAAAACATAGTTGGTAAAACCCCTGTTTTCAACCAACAACCTTCTTATACTGCTATAGGCAAGGTACCAAACCTTCAAATTACATGCAATGAAGATGGAGTCCTTTGTGCTCAAAAATATCAGGATTTACGCACGCAACTCCAAGCGCATAAAAATGTAAAGTTTGGTTCTGCGAATGCAGCTAGTAATCTTCTTTATACACAAGGGACTAAACGTTTTTCAACCCCAAATGTAATAAAGAAGACTACTCCCTCTACTCCTTCTGATTTACGTGAGTTGCTAATGCAAAAGCGTAAAAATAGACAGTCTCCTGTGACACTCCCCCCCAGAAAATTACCATTGTGAGTGTCACCAGATTGTAATCAAATATTGTTGTTCGGATTCTAAACAGTCAGTTTTTGATCGGTTAAGCTTCAATGCACCTCAACAGCAAGCTGTTGACCAAGAACATGAGTTGTCATATGCGTCAGTCAACATGGCATCTCATACCAACAGAGGACGACGTCCAAGACGCAACACATCTTAGACTCCAGGTCAACAACAATTCAACAGACTTCTTGATTCCTTTGAAGGAGTATATCAGAATACTCGATCAAGAAGGCAAAGACAGTTGAAAACTTCTGATTCAGAAGCTGGGGGTACTCAATCTTTTGAGTCCGAAACTGATAGTGTCGATTCATACCTCTATACTAATCCCTCTGTATCTTCAAGAGAGGTTGAGTCCTACGCTATTGGAGATGAACCGGAGACGTCTTCTGCTAATACAGAACAACGTCTCACTGCTGTTGAGCAATCATTAAAGGACATGCTTACCACGATGCAAAGCATGCACCAGATAATATTGACTCAGCAAAATGCTCAGACGGCAGTGGTAACACCAGTACAGGTAGCAGCACAAACTCAAGATAGTCAAGGGGTTGACATACCTTTGAATAATCAAGAGCCTGCTGTTAACCAAAATTCTGCATCTCCAGATCCCATCATTCCAGAAGATGTACCACCTCCAGTGGGGGTCACGGTACATCCAACAACTATTTAATCAAACGTGCTTCCTCAAACCAGTGAAGCCATTCAAGCAGTGTGTGAATTAAAAGCGCAGTTTGAAGTTTTGAAGCACAAGGATCAGCTCCAGAGGTTAGGGATTAAGCAACCTTATCCTCCTCATTGGAATGATGTACCATTTCCACCGAAATTCAAGCCACAATCAATGGTATTGTTTGATGGAAAGGCTTCTCCTAGTCAGTATATCAATTACTTTGATATTATGATTGTGCATCTGCAGAAAGATGATGCCCTTCTCACTCGAGTGTTCTTCGGGTGTTTGACGGGTTCAGCTTACGAGTGGTATCGTAGTTTACCCGACAATTGCATTTCATCTTTTGATGAATTTAAAGCAATATTTCTCTTCCGTTTCTATGAAGGGGGCATGGACATGAACATGTCCTCCCTAATAGAAATCAAACAAAAGGAGAAGGAAGATACTTGGACGTTCATCGAACGTTTTCGACAGACGACTCTAAAGATGCCTCCTGCTATGCCGGATTCAGCATTGATTGATATATGCAAGATGAATCTGCGACCATCCATTGCTGTCTTCATGGGTTCCCAATTCACAGATTGGGCCTCGTTTATTATAGCAGCAGTTTCTGCCGAGACCAATGGTAGGTTGTCTCATGAACATGGGATGATTTTTGCCTCAGAGGATAAAGAAAAAAAAGGCTCTTCTGGTAATAATTTTGGTAATCGTAATGGGAAGGGAAAGGATACCCTCATGGTTAATCTTTCCAAGAACAAAACGACAACGAATAATCAGGAGTCTTCTAAGCCAAAAGAAGAATACTCTTTTGACGAAAGTGATATCCCAGGGATATTTCAATGTCTAGTAAAAAGTGGCAAACTCCAGATTCCAGAGCCAAAAAGGCCTAATAAGGTGAATCTGACTGACAATCCCAAGTATTGTATCTATCACAGATACATAAATCATTCGACCAGGGCTTGTTATATTCTAAAGAAGAAAATCCAAATGCTGATCAATGCCAATGTCATTGCTTTAACTAACGATGAGCATACGGTCACAACCAATATGGTTTCTCTTCAATTCGAAGATTTTCCTCCTCAACAAGTCCCAAATGGGATTGTCCCAATTCTGAAGGCGACGATGAAGATAGTGAATATCCCGCCTGCCAGAGAAGAAAATGAAGGATTGTTGCCTCTCACATTAAAGAATGGTAAAATTATGTGGGTACATCCTGACTTAGTACCTGAAATGGAAGATGAAGGTAAAACTTCAAAATCCAAGAAAGATAAAAAAGTCAAAACCTGCAACATGATTTCTCATGTTATTCCAGATCCTGATGATTTGGATCATCTGTGGGATGGCATTCCTTTGGAGGATAGACTGAGAGGTTTGAATATATGCCCTCCAAGTCTAGCTCCTCCTGTTAAACTCAAACTTACTCATCAGCAATGGCTAGCTATGAATAGCGTTCCTTTATACAGGGCACAACAAGTTTTTGCTGCTTATGAAAAAGCTCCTACAAGGATTTTTCCTTGTATCCCAAATTCTTCTCCTCCCGTAGCTACAGAGGCTTCTATTCCTCATTCTTCTGTAGTTACAGAGATCTCTTCTCCTTTCTTTGTTGAACTACCTGTTAAAAGTCCGCTGCCCATTCATTTATACAGTCAGCAATCAGTCCTTCTCATGATGAAGATGGGCTATGACTTTCAGAAGTCGAAAGGTTTGAACTATGATAAAGGAATACGAATTCTTTTACAGATTCAAAGTCAAAAATCTACTATTAGACTGGGTTCTGAGCTTCCTCGAAAGAAGAAGGCCAAGGAAAAGAAGATTAAATCCTGTAATGTGGTACTTCCTTCTCCTGAGTCTGAGGAAGAAAGCTTTGCTAGTACGAGATCTGGAAAAGAGTACCACAAGGATTATGAGGGATCTTCCAAAGAAGCAGAAGATATAGTGGAAACACTACCAGCTCAACCTTCTTCTGTTCCTGCTAAACCATTTGTGGTTGAGAAGGGAAACAGAAAGCAGTACGCTTTGACGTCACGTTGAAGTCTGCTTCCAGTCAAGAGGTGATGATGAAGCCCTACAAATTTGATATTCTAGCCCAGTTAGCTAATACTCTGGCTAGACTCTCTATCTTCGAGTTACTTTGCCTTTCTAGAGAAAGTAGGAAGACTTTGAGTGAAGCTTTGCTTCAAGCAGATTCATACTTAGCTCAACTCAAGAGTCCTGATAGTACACCAGTATCGTGTCCACAATGTCATAGTGTGATGGAGGCAATTCCTAATATTACCTTCACACAAGAAGACATGTTGTTGAAACATAACAAGCATGACAGGCCTCTATGCTACATTGGGTATATCAGATCCACTGAAATTGACAGGATTTACATTGATCCTGGGTCTTCAATTAGCATAATTCTTTAGAGTATGCTAAGAACTTTGAGGATTCCTACTAGTGATTTGACTTACACTAGTACCACAATAGTTGGTTTCAACTCTGGCAAGAGTAAACCACTGGGGATGATTCGTCTAAAGATTCAGATTGGTGATCTTCGAACTATGGCTACTTTTTATGTTATCAACTCTGACGTATCCTACAACATCCTTCTTGGGCGACCGTGGATACATGATCATAACATTGTGCCTTCAACTCTCCACCAATGCTTCAAGTACGTGGATTCACAAGGAGTTGTGAAGACTGAATTTGCTGATATCAATCCCTTCAAGGGTGTTGAAGCCAATTTTTTGGACTCAATACTCTACAAACAAGAGCATATGAAGTAAATATCAGATATAGCTGAAGATCAATCACCTGTTGAAGATCAGTCTGTCAATGGAGATCCTCCAGAAGACCAAACTTTGAAGATCAAGGTCAAAGGTCGAATCCAACCCCAACCTGTCAGTGATCAACCTCTGATGATCAAGGTTAAAGGAAGAACTCTAGCTTCATCTGAGGAATCAATGAGTATTCCTGTCAAGAGCCAAGTTCAACCCCTTATGATCAAAGTCAAGGGACGTACTTCTCGTACGAATGATCTAGAACCACCATTGGTCATCAACCTTGACAAGTCTACGTAGAAGACGGATGATGGTTCGTTAATGATCAATCTGAAGCGTAGTAGTCAAATTATAAATGATGTAAATATTGATCATTCTGTACTTTCCAATATCAATAAAGATTTCCTTTTTGAGTATAAGGCTGTCAAATTTGTTGAAAGAATGACTTTATCTCTTGATGATCAAAGTCATCAATATAAAGATGACATAGATAAAGAGAAAACTTTATATATTGACTATAAGGAAAATTCTTTTCCTCCTCATGTTGATGTTGGATCTTATGCTCAAAGGTTCTTAACATCTTCTCTCTATCTTCTTTCTGTAGCCGCTTCATCGCAAGCTTGTGTAACTTTTAGACGTCACGAAGAATCTTATTTCGTGATTCCGTCTGATAAGAAAAATAAGCACCAAATTGTGTTTGGCCTGGCTAGAAATATCCATGTTGTTCAGACGGATGATCTTAGAGATAAAGATAAAGGAAGAATCCGAATTGACAAATATAGTCAACAATCTCTCAAGATTTTCCAGAATATGGGATATGATTTGAAGACTATGCAAGGTCTCAATCAAGGCAAGGGTAGACGATTACCATTAAGTGGTGATCCATTTTACCAGAAAACTCGTCAGGGGTTGGGATATGATCCGTTTCACATGTTTAATGATGATATACAAGAAGAATTCTCTTCTAGTTCTTCACAATCCTCAGAATCCGAAGAAATCCATTTTATCGAATCTGAATATGCTGGAGAGGACTATTACGATGAATCTGAATGTGTATTCTCAGTCAACATGGTTCAAACTGAAGAGGAATCTGAATTATTTGAAAATGACCCTTGGGCTCAACAGATGGATACCCAACGGGAACTTCGTTTTGAACAACGACAACCACCTACAGAGGATGAAATTCTCTAGATTGATGTTAGAGACGGAACTACATCCAAGCCAATATTCATCAGTAAGAACCTTTCCGAAGATGAAAAGGAAGAGTTGATAAAACTGATTAAAAAAATATATTGATATCTTTGCATGGAGTTATGAGGATATGTCGGGTCTAGATCCTAAAGTTGCTACTCATAAACTCAATATTCTTCCTAATGCCAAGCCTGTGAAACAACAGCAATGGCATTTTCGACCAGACATAATGGATACAATCGAAGCAGAAGTCAAAAAGTTGATTACATGTGGCTTTGTTCGTGAAAAACAACACCCATATTGGGTTGCTAATATTGTTGCTCTTATGAAGAAGAACGGAAAAGTCCGAGTTTGCATAGATTTTCGAGATCTTAATGCAGCTTGTCCAAAGGATGAATTTCCACTTCCAATAACTGATGTCATGATAGATAATACATGCGGTTTTGAACGCATGTCTTTCATGGACGGATTCTCAGGACACAATCAGATCAAGATGCATCCAAAAGATGAGAAGCATACTATTTTTCGTACACCCCTTGGGGTTTACTGCTATACGGTTATGCCATTTGGCCTCAAAAATGCCGGTGCCACGTATCAAAGGGCTATGAGCAATATCTTTCAAGAACATCTACGGAAGACAGTTGAATGTTACGTAGATGACATTGCTGTCAAAAGTCGATTAAAAGATGATCACATTCAGGACTTGAAGACAGTATTTGAATTGATGCGTCATCATCAATTGAAAATGAACCCTACTAAGTCTTTCTTAGGGGTTTCCAGTGGCAAGTTTTTGGGATTTATCATCACTTCTCAGGGTATTCATGTTGATCCTGATAAAATCAAAGCAATTCTTGAAATGCGTCCTCCACGCAATCTAAAGGAACTCCGAGGCTTTTAAGGTCGCATTGCTCAGGAGATTTATATCCAATCTCTCGGGAAGATGTCAACCTTTCTCCCGTTTATTAAAGAAAGGTGTATCCTTTGTTTGGGATAAAGCATGTCAGAAAGCTTTCAATGACATCAAGCAATACCTTACAAATCCATCTGTTCTGGTACCACCAGTGGTAGGAAGACCATTTTTGCTATATGTTCGAGCCTTAGATCATTCACTTGGTGCTCTTCTTGCACAGAAAATTGATATGGGTCATGAACAATCAATTTATTATCTCAGCCGAATGATGTCGGAGCTGAACACAAGTATACTCCTGTAGAAAAAGAATGTTTGGCTTTAGTTTTTGCTGTCCAAAAGACACGATATTATGTGACAGGACAGACTATCCATGTCATCTCCAGAATAAATCCTATTCGGGTGCTGATGAGAAAACCAAACATTCTTAACTCCAGGTTAGCTACCTGGGCAATGTTGCTCACTCCTTATGACATAGTCTATGTACCTCAAAAATCAGTGAAGGGTCAAGCATTAGCTGATTTCTTAGCAGCTCACCCTATACCTGACACATCAAAGCAATATGAAGATATTCCAGATGAAGTTGTGGATTGCAACATGACTTTGAGAAATGATATTTGGTAGTTATACTTTGATGGAGCATCACGAGTTGGACCTAAAGGCAATATTATCTCTGGGGTAGGAATAGTCTTGGTTTCTCCTAACAAAATGGTCATATATCGTGCTTATTCTCTCAATGAGCCATGCTCCAACAATGTGGCAGAATATAACGCTCTATTGATTGGTCTCCAAGTAGCAAAACAGTTGGACATCGAGTTCCTAGAAGCTTCCTAGAAGCTTATGGAGATTCTCAACTGATTGTTAATCAGGTTAGAGGGACTTATAAAGTCAGAAATCTTGATCTCATTCCTTATCATCAAGTGGTAATCGAGTTGGTACTTTTATTCAAAGAATTCTTCATCGAATTCGTACCACATTCTCAGAATATGGAAGCTGATGCTCTTGCTAGTCTAGCTGCAGACTTAGCTGTTCTAATTCAAAGACAAAACACAATCACATTAATGGACCGAGACTTATTCTGTGTCAAGAATAATCTGTATATTGAACAGAGTTATATTAGAGAGTCAAGTTCCCAGCAGAGAGATTGGAGAAGTCCATTCATTAATTATGCGATTCATGGGATTTTACCTGAAGATCCAAAAGAAGCTGCATCAATCAAGAGACGATCATTTCGATTTTATTATGATTCGTCTTTACATATGCTATACCGTCATTCATATGATGGACTTTTGCTGTGCTGTCTCTCAGAAAGTGAAGCTAAACAAACACTTCGTGAAGCTCATGATGGTGTTTGTGGTGCTCATCAACCAGGTCCGAAATTACAAGACCGTATTCGAAGAATGGGATATTATTGGCCATCCATGATAGCAGATGCTGTAGATTATGCCAGACGATGTAAAGCATGTCAGATTTATGCTGATTTTATTCATCAACCGTCTAAATTCTTGCATCCTACGGCAGCTTCTTGGCCCTTCGAAGCTTGGGGCATGGACATTATTGGTCCGATTAATCCTCCTTCTGTCAATGGACATCGGTTTATATTGGCTATAACCGATTACTTTTCTAAATGGGCAGAAGCAGTTCCTCTTGTTGAAGTAAAAACATCTAATGTGATTAGCTTCATCAAACACCATGTCATTTATCCCTTCGAGATTCCTCGACGGATAATTCATGACAATGGACCACAGTTTGCCGGTCAGGCATTTTATCGATTTTGTAATAAGAATCGAATTCAAAATCTGGCTTCTACGGCTTATAATCCAGCTGCTAATGGTTTAGCCGAAGCTTTCAACAAGACGATCATCAAACTTCTCAAAAAGTTTGTCTCTTCTAATAAACGTGATTGGAATAAGAAACTTGGAGAATGATTATGGGCTTATCGAACGACAGTCCGAATTCCTACTAGTTTTACACCATTTTCATTGGTCTACGGATGTGAGGCTGTTCTTCCACTAGAAATTCAGATTCTATCTCTTCGAATAGCCATCGCTAATGACCTAACCACAGAGAATAATGATCGCTTACGACTCCAAGAACTTGAGGATTGGACGAGAAGCGTCTTCAAGCTCAACAGCATATTAAACTATATCAAGCCCGTATATCTCGAACTTTCAATCGTAAAGTTAAAGAGAGGGTATTCAAAGTCGGTAATGAAGAACAGTTTGGCAACTCTAGAGGGAGGTGAATAGAGTTTATAGAGAAAAATAGCCAATTAAAAAATAACTCTTTCACCAACAAAAAAATAATCAGAGTAAAGTGCGAAAAATAAATGAAGAGCAGAAGTGCATACGCAAACACAGCGATTTTAACCTGGTTTCCCTCGTGGAGGACTAGTCCAGGCCTGAGAACTCTAGCTCAGGATTAAATCCACTATTTATGAAATAGTAGTTTACAACCCGTGCCTTTTCTTCAGAAGAGCACGTCAACTTCTTAACAGAGGATCGCAGTGGCGATTTGCTTGGAATTGTCCAAGCGACTTCTTCAACTCTTGCACAAGAATCCTAACTGAGAGATGCTGAGCACTCGAGACTTAGGAGGCTTGTGGCTAGTAGATGGGAAGGGTATGGCTTATTGAGCTTATAAGAAAGAAGAGAAGAGAAGATTGGATGGATTGAAATGAGAGAATTCATGCCCTATTTATAGTGTTTTTATAGGCAGAATTCGGCCAGAATTCGGGTAGGAATATTCAAAAATTTGGCCGTTGGACAACTAGCAACCATCTATCCCTAAAATTAGGGTTCCTGATTTCTAGGGGACAGAGTTCGGCCCGAACTCTGTGTGGAGGCAGAGTTCGGCCCGAACTCTGTCTCCAGAGCACAGAGTGGTTCTAAGGGGACCAGTGGGCAGTTTTTGGTTCAGTGGAGCTTGGGATTTTGGGTAGGTTATAGACTAAGTTCCAAGAGCTCAGCAAGACTCAGAGTACATAAATCTAGACTCAATAAAATTATAAAATACAGACTCCAGAACACACTGAGAGCCGGAGACTGAGCTGTCATCTGTCTTGAACTGAATGCAGTCGTCGTGTGTCGTATTGAATTAATACAAATATTATTTGGTCAATGTAGTCAATATTTGGTTGACTGTGACTTTGTGTCAACAATCTCCCCCATATTGATAATTGACAAAATAATATATGTATATTTCAATATTCATACCTGGACACAGTTGATTGTAACATAGCTCCCCCATAAACGATGCCTGAGCTAAGAGAAAATAGCTCCCCCGTAAACCATGAACGGTGTCGAGCTAGAAGCTATAGCTCTCCTCCGTACAAAATGCGTAGTATCTGTGATCTGATAGATAATATTTTCCAGAGCAAGAAGTACAGATATACACAGATATACGAATGCATAGAACCAGTGGCCTGATAGATAATATCTCCCAAAAGCAAAACAAGCACAAAAATATACATTATTTCTCCCCCTTTTGGCAGTTAGCAATATAAAGAAGCAATGAATAGTAATGCAACCACACCAAGCAGAGAAGAAACAGTGAAATACTAAGCAAAATAAGTCACTGAAATAAAATGATAATAAAGACAGATAATGTCATCCACCAAACCAAGTGGCCAACTCATAAACAGAGTACATAAACCAGCTACAAAAATCCATGATAAACTAAATAACTGAAAGCAAAAGTAACTAAGATCATCAGCAGTAGCAGCAGCAGCAGATGGTAGCCAATCTCCATCACGGAGCACGAGATGGTCCGGGAGTGTCTGAGCGTCTGGGATCCACAAAAGCAGCACCCGGATCCAGGTAACGCAAGACCCACGGATCATCAATGCGATAACCCTCACGATCGGGATCCCGCTGCATGGGAATGGGCATAGCAGGATGATGGGACATGGAGTACCGAATATCATGCAGCGAGTTGCTAAGTGCACTCATCTGCAGGGTAGTGCGGTAGTCCATCTGAGCCCACCGATCGTCCTCCAAGTCGAAACGTTCCCGGAGCATGGTCTGGATGGAGTCAAGAGTGGCAGGTGGAGGTGGTGCATCCTGACCAAGAGGAGGGGTGTCAGGCTCCTCATCAGCAGAATGCTCAGATGACTCAGAAGCAGCGACAGGCTGAAGGCGTCGTGCTTTGGATAGAAAAGCAGGTGCAGGCAGGAACGGACAATCATGGATAGGAATGATGAAAGCACGAAAAACTAAAGGAAGATAGAGAGGATAAACCAAAGCTCTTGGTTTCTTCCGACAGTTGATCATCCAATCCATCATAGTCCGTGGAAAGTTGAATGGAATACGATAGTGGAGATGATATAAGGCGGAGATCTCAAGATAAGTGACTTCATCTGTTGAGCCAGCCTTGGGCAAGATAGTATTGAACACGATGCGATGAAGTTCATAAAAGTAGGGGGTGAGATGCTTGGCCTTTAGCTTGCGAGGACTTACGTTAGGAGCACATAAATCCTCCTTGAAACCTTCAAGGGAAGTATCGCCAACAAATTGAAGTTGACGTGCTTCCACAAGCTTGTCCCACACATCAAGATCCGGGAGAGCAAGAAAGTCTCCCAACTCAGAATCATTGAAGGCAATGTTAATGCCAGCAACCCGGGAATAGATGTGGGTTGCATCGTGAGTTAGATTACAGTAGAACATTTGGATTGCACTATGGTAAATGACAGAATTGGAAGCAACTAGTTCATCCAAACAAAGATCACAAAATAAAGATGCATATTGAGAAAATATTGTGAAATTGATGGGATGGCCCCCAAACACCGGACGAGTCCTAAAATCGCTAAACCATTCATTAGAGGCGTCTAGCGATACAAATAGACGGTCGTCGTATGTGTTAGGGTCATCGGGACTCGGCGGATTGAACAACGGATGAATGGGGTGTTGTTCAACTACTTGTTCAATCGGAGGAGGAGGATTCGAAGAGGAAGCACCCTCGGTTCGGATCCTCTTCCCACGATTGGGCAAGCGTGGAGCCATTTGCAAGAAATTGGATAACTTGAAATGGAGAGAAAGAGAGAGTTATACCTGAAAATAATGTCAAACAGTTGAAGAGAACGTTGAAAAACCCCTTTCCCTTGATTTTGAGAAGGAATAGAGCCCTCTAGATCAAGAACTAGGGTTAGGGTTTGGAAGGAAGATGATGGAAGAGGTGGAGAAGAAAGAAATATGGGAGGAAAGAGAAGGAATCCCGACATAAAGTATGGCTTTGTCTTTGGTCGGGTAGAATAGTGACCATTGGATTGGAATAGATCCAACGGCAGAGCCAGATCCCGATTCTGGAACCTAGGGACCGAACTCGGCCCGAACTCTGTTAGGGGCAGAGTTCGGCCCGAGTTCCGGATCAGTGGTCCAGAACAAAAGTTGGGCTGAAAAATGATTAAGTGTTGAACAAAAAGAGATACAATTTTGATAAACCCAATAAAGTACATAGAGAGATTCACAATGGTCAGAATGAACTTTAGGAAGATCAATTTGGCAATAATAAATCGTAACAAACCATATAATAAATAAGGAAATATATTGTAATTCAGTATTTCAAATTTGCCATGGGTTAGCTGCAGGGGCCGGATCCCAGCTAGCGGTAGTCCTGAGGACTAGTGCACCGTGTCGCTTAGGCTTTTACGCCTTTTTGTCAGAAGGACCCTTTCGGCTTGTACCCATAATAAATTTGTCATAAAAGAATCAAAATATACTCGATATTTACGCAAGTAAGTCTCAACTTATAACTGCTTCATCCAAAATTCCGAGTTCACGACAAAGAAAATTGAAGCGCTCTTCGGATAATGGCTTAGTAAAGAAATCTGCTAGCTGATGATCAGTGTCAATAAAATCTAAGTTAATCGTGCCATTTTGCTGATGATCACGCAAAAAGTGGTGTCTGATCTCAATGTGTTTAGTGCGTGAGTGGCAGACAGGGTTCTTAGTCAAATTGATGGCACTAGTATTGTCACAGAATATAGGAATATGCATGAAAGATAACTTATAGTCTTCAAGGGTTTGCTTCATCCACAGAATCTGTGCACAACAACGCCCAGCTGCTATGTATTCAGCTTCTGTTGTGGATAGTGCGACAGAGTTCTGCTTCTTGCTAAACCATGAGACTAAAGCCTTTCCTAACAAATGACACGTGCCGCTCGTACTTTTACGGTCGACCTTGCATCCAGCAAAGTCAGCATCAGAGTAACCGATGAGGTCAAATGATGTTGACTTGGGATACCATAGGCCCACTGTAACCGTACCCTTAAGGTATCGAAAGATACGCTTAACCGCGGTCATGTGAGATTCCTTAGGATTTGCTTGATATCTAGCACATAGGCAAACACTAAACATGATATCGGGGCGACTAGCAGTTAAATAAAGTAAGCTGCCTATCATACCTCGATACTTACGTTGATCAACGGGTTTGCCGCTCTCATCTGGTTCGAGTTTGGTTGAAGTAGCCATTGGCGTGCTAATTGGTTTGACGTTGTCAAGGTCGAACTTCTTCAGCATGTCCTTGGTATACTTCGATTGACAGATGAAAGTTCCATTTGCCAGTTGCTTTACTTGCAGGCCAAGAAAGTAGTTGAGCTCTCCCATCATGCTCATCTCAAATTCTGTCTGCATACACTTGGCAAATTCTTGACAAAGAGTTTCATCAGTAGACCCAAAAATAATATCATCAACATAAATTTGAATCAACAGAATAGTGTCTTTAAAAGATTTTATAAACAGTATTGTGTCAATTTTCCCTTTTGAAAAACCTTTCTCAAGTAAGAAGCTACTTAGCCTTTCATACCAAGCTCTGGGGGCGTGTTTGAGGCCATAAAGTGCTTTCTTTAGCTTGAACACGTGGTCGGGAAATTTGTGATTTTCAAAGCCAGGAGGTTGTTTTACATAAACTTCCTCCTTAATAAAACCATTCAGAAAAGCACTTTTCACATCCATTTGAAATAATTTAAAGTTTTGAAAATTAGCAAAAGCACAAAGCATCCTAATGGATTCTAGTCTAGCAACAGGAGCATACGTCTCATCGTAGTCGATACCTTCCTCTTGGTTGTATCCTTGAGCTACTAGACGAGCTTTGTTACGTGTGACTGAACCATCTTCATTTACTTTGTTTCTAAAAACCCATTTAGTACCAATTATAGAGTGATTAACCGGTCTAGGAACGAGTTCCCATACTTGGCTTCTCTCGAATTGGTTGAGTTCTTCTTGCATAGCAGAAATCCAAAATTCATCATTAAAAGCTTCAGAAATGTTTTTAGGCTCTACTTGTGAAATGAAGGCAGTGCTAGCAACAGAGTCTCTTAGTGATGATCTAGTAGTTACTCCACGTGAAACTTCTCCTATAACTAAATTTTCTGGATGAGAAGGTTTGAAAGAGAATTTCTTAGGCAAACCCTCCAGAGAATTAGTTTCGGTTGAAGTATTCATTGGAGTAGAAGTTGATGGCTCAACGTCATCATCAAGAGTACTTGCTGCACTGTTGTCTTCATCAAAAGTCACATTTGTTGACTCTTCCACAATAAGTGAGCGTTTATTGAAAACTCTATATCCCTTACTCTTGGCGGCATAACCAAGAAAGATACCATCGTCAGCTTTGGCATCAAATTTGCCTAAGTTGTCTTTGGTGTTAAGGATAAAACATCTACAACCAAAAACTTTAAAATAAGAAACATTGGGGGTTCTCCCAAACCAAAGCTCATAGGGTGTTTTCTTCGTAATGGGACGAATCAGCACCCTATTCAAAATATGGCATGCTGTACTAACAGCTTCTGCCCAAAAGTATTTCGGAAGTGAAAATTTATTCAACATGACTCTGGCCATATCGCCGAGAGTTCTATTCTTCCGCTCCACAACACCATTTTGTTGAGGAGTTCTAGGACAAGAAAATTCATGATCAAAACCATTTGTATTACAAAAACTTTCAAAATCATAATTTACGAATTCGCCTCCATGATCACTTCAGATTCGAGTAATCATGTAGCCTTTTTCGTTTTGAACTTTCTTTACAAAAACTTTGAAAGCAGAAATAGCATCGCTCTTATTAGCGAGAAAGAAAACCCAAGTAAATCTCGAAAAATCATCAACAATAACAAATGCATACAGTTTGCCACCAAGGCTAGCTATTCTACTAGGACCAAATAAATCCATATGAAGTAGTTGCAAGGGTCTAGTAGTACTTACAGAGTTGATGGAATGAAACGAGGATTTTGTTGCCTTGTTTAGTTCACATTCGGCACATACCGTGTCCTTTTTGAATGTGATGTCAGGCAATCCTCTCACTAGCTTCTTGGTAGAAAGCCTGGATATAGCATCCATGTTGGCGTGACCAAGACGCTGGTGCCAAAGTAGTCGTTCGTCTTTGTGGGCATATAAACATCTACCTGCATTGTTAGTATTTATAGAAAGATAGAAAATATAGATGTTATCCTCTCTTTTCCCTTCAAAAGCAATGTCTCCTGTTGACCTATCATAGATGTAGCAACTGTTTTGTCCAAAGTTAATGTCATATCCATGATCAGCAAGATGACTAATGCTGAGCAGGTTATGCTTTAACTCGGTCACTAGGCAGACATCCTTTATTACAGGAGAGGGAGGATGACCAATGATACCATTACCTATAATGTGCCCTTTGAGATTGTTACCGAAGGATACATATCCTTCTCTCTTCATCGATAGTGATACAAAAAGGTTTGCGTCTCCCGTCATATGTCGCGAGCATCCACTATCGAGAATCCACTTACTTTCAGTTGAGGAGGGAAGGTCCACCTACATCAAGAGTAGATGTGACCTTTGGTACCCGAGTTCTTGAGGGTCCTGAAAAGTTAGTCTTTGGGAACCAAGCATATATCCTTTTATCTACAAGTCTTCTAACTCTGCACTGTGGTGAGATGTGTCCATGTAATCCACAATAAGTACAGATAGCATTCTTGTTTATACTAGGAGTATGAGAATAATATTTATAAGCAACAGGATGAGGATGGACATGATGTGAAGAGTTAGCATGGTGAGGATGATTATGCATGGAATAAGTGGCATGGTGATGGTGTTGTCTATGATGAGTGACATGCTGATATTGTCTAGATGGCATGGCATGATGATTTTGTCTATATGGCATGACGTGATGATTTTGTCTATATGGCATGGCATGAAGATTTTTATGTGTGAAGTGCTGTTGATTGTGTCTTTGTGCATGATGCTTGTGTACTGAGTGAGAATTGTTCTTACGTGCACGTGGTTTGTGAAAGTTTGTGTATATGAATGCATGGTTATGTGCTGCATGAGAATAACGTGGTTGACTAGCATGAGTGGTGTTGTGCTCATGTGATTGGGTTTGAGGTTGAACAACCTGTTTACCCAGTTTGGTTTCTAATCTTTTGGTAACAGCTTGCAGTTCATTAACCTTAATATTTAAGCCATATATCTTAGTCATGGAAATCTTGTGTCTACTCTTTTCTTCAGCAAGCAACGTGTTGAGTATAGTGATTTTTTGAGTTTGTTGCTCAATACGTGCTTCAGCATCATGCAAGCTTAATTTGAGCTTGGATACTTCATCAGTGTCATTAGTGGTGATGTGTCTCTAACATTATCAAGAAGTAAGGAAATTCTTTGTATCTCATCTTCTAGACTTTTGATTTTGTCCTTGGCATGTTTATATTTACCGATGACCTTTTTATGATCATCGAGTAAATCAGTGAAAGCATCGCCAAGTTCATCAAAAGAGAAGTCATCCAGAGTTTCGTTAGATACCTTGTTAGAAGTTGCCATCAGGCACACATTTGCTGTATCTTGAAGAGAGTCCTTTTCTTCCTCAGAGTCACTTGCTTCACTTTCATGCCAGATGCCTGTGTTGGCATATTTCTTTGATGAGTTCTTTTTGTATGGCTTCTCATAGCGGTTGCTCTTCTTCATGAATGGGCAGTCTTTTCGGACATGTCCAGTTTTCTTGCAACCGTAACAAGTTGGTTCTTCTTCATCGTCTTCTTGAGATTCCTTCTTCCTTCGATTGAAGCGAAGGAATTTCCTGAAGTTGCGAACCATGAGAGCTTGGTCTTCATCATCTGAATTATCTTCTTCGGTCTCATCATGATTAGCTCTTCGTTGATGAGCTTTGAGTGCGATCTCCCTGGTCTTCGGAGCAGGCTCTTCGAAGTCCTTGAGGTCAAGCTCGTGAGTCATAAGCTTACCCATCAAGGTCTCCATTGACATTGTTGTGAGATCGTTTCCTTCTATGATGGCTGTCACCTTAGGGTTCCAAATCTTTGGTAGCCCTCTGAGCAGCTTACGAATCTTCTCGTGGTTTGAGTACTGCTTTCCGAGCGAAGATAGAGGATTGATGATGTCGAGGAATCTTGTGATCATTTGAGTGATCGTCTCACTTGGCTTCATCTTGAAGGCTTCGTATTCTTGAGTGAGACGGCTTATTTTAGATTCCTTGACCTGTGTGGTTCCTTCATGCGTCACTTCTAGAAGTCTCCATACTTCATGAGCAGTGGTGCAAGTAGAAACCCTGTTGAACTCATTCCTGTCTATAGCACAGAATAAAGCATTAATAGCCCTAGCATCTAGACTTGCCTGTTTCTTCTCCTCGACAGAATATTTGTCGTGTGGTTTCTCAATGAGGTCACCATCGACAACTATCCTGGCGGGCTTTTTGTAACCGTCAGTGACGACAGTCCACAGGTCAAAGTCTAGAGACTTAAGATAGAAGCTCATCCTTGTTTTCCAATATGTGTAGTTTGTCTCATCAAATAGGGGAGGCCTATGAGTGGACTGACCTTCACCATGATTGGAAATCAAGGATTGTGTGGTTGCCATGGATCAGCTCTTAGGATGTTAATCCTTGTAAAGAGAACAGAGCTCTGATACCAATTGAAGAACAGTTTGGCAACTCTAGAGGGGGTGAATAGAGTTTATAGAGAAAAATAGCCAATTAAAAAATAACTCTTTCACCAACAAAAAAATAATCAGAGTAAAGTGCGAAAAATAAATGAAGAGCAGAAGTGCATACGCAAACACAGCGATTTTAACCTGGTTTCCCTCGTGGAGGACTAGTCCAGGCCCGAGAACTCTAGCTCAGGATTAAATCCACTATTTGTGAAATAGTAGTTTACAACCCGTGCCTTTTCTTCAGAAGAGCACGTCAACTTCTTAACAGAGGATCGCAGTGGCGATTTGCTTGGAATTGTCCAAGCGACTTCTTCAACTCTTGCACAAGAATCCTAACTGAGAGATGCTGAGCACTCGAGACTTAGGAGGCTTGTGGCTAGTAGATGGGAAGGGTATGGCTTATTGAGCTTATAAGAAAGAAGAGAAGAGAAGATTGGATGGATTGAAATGAGAGAATTCATGCCCTATTTATAGTGTTTTTATAGGCAGAATTCGGCCAGAATTCGGGTAGGAATATTCAAAAATTTGGCCGTTGGACAACTAGCAACCATCTATCCCTAAAATTAGGGTTCCTGATTTCTAGGGGACAGAGTTCGGCCCGAACTCTGTGTGGAGGCAGAGTTCGGCCCGAACTCTGTCTCCAGAGCACAGAGTGGTTCTAAGGGGACCAGTGGGCAGTTTTTGGTTCAGTAGAGCTTGGGATTTTGGGTAGGTTATAGACTAAGTTCCAAGAGCTCAGCAAGACTCAGAGTACATAAATCTAGACTCAATGAAATTATAAAATACAGACTCCAGAACACACTGAGAGCCGGAGACTGAGCTGTCATCTGTCTTGAACTGAATGCAGTCGTCGTGTGTCGTATTGAATTAATACA
The DNA here is from genome assembly GCA_029216955.1 of Iris pallida. NCBI lineage: Eukaryota > Viridiplantae > Streptophyta > Magnoliopsida > Asparagales > Iridaceae > Iris > Iris pallida. The sequence goes on from JANAVB010038820.1 coordinate 6,490,899, forward strand.
AATATTATTTGGTCAATGTAGTCAATATTTGGTTGACTGTGACTTTGTGTCAACAGGTAAACTAGTATTAGTTGTTCAAAGACCGATGGTGATGACTCATAAGAGCAAAGGGAAATTCCAAGCAAAATGGGAAGGCCCTTATGTAATCGAAACCGTGTTTTCCAATGGTGCATATCGGTTATCTAAGCCTAATGGAGATTTACTCATGATACCGATCAATGGTAAATTTCTTAAGAAGTACTATGTATAAAAAAAACACAGAATAAAAATAAACTCTTTTTTATTTTTGTTCAGAACAAAAGATTAAGGATGAGGACCACTGCCTTCCTTATTGAATACATAGTCAGCCAATGCATGGAAAACATCATTGCCTGAGTTCATAAAAAACTTGCAGGCAGCCATCCTCAGCGCCTCTTCTTCAGGAGTTTTTCCTGGCTCTGTTAAGAACGCAAAAATGTCTTGCGGTGGCTTGGGCGTAGAAGAGCCTTCGCCTACTCCGGTTGGACCCGACACAATTGGCTCAATAGGGCGCATCTCGGTGACGTCTTCAACCTTCATGGTGACTTCAGTCTTTTGCAGCACGTCCTTGGAAGACATTTCCGATAGAAGAGTGGAAATAAGGATGAAACTTTACAAAAATAAAAAAGGTCTCACCTATTTATAGGAGAGATCTATTAATGAACTGGTCTTGGAAATTGAAATAACCTTTTTATTTCCGAAAGGACCTATCCATTTATTATATCAGATTCATCCATTTAATTATGGAATTAAATTGATCTATCTTTTCCCAAAAGAAACGTTGGTTCATTCATTCTTTCATCGATATTGGCATGACATCTGTCTTCTTTCCCAGCTACCAATGTTTGGTTAAGCTGGTTACTTGTCTCTTCGGAGAGAAATTTTAATCTTTTATCTTACCAGTTGGTATAAAAAGTTGGATTTATTATTTATCACGTTCTTATGACCTCTAAATAAATATTAAATCTACTTCTTTTCCTATCTATCATGTCCATTTGGCCTCTGAATAGATATTAATCTATTTTTCTTTGAGTTGTTATGATCTATCATGTCCATATTACCTCTGATAGTATTGTATACTCTGAAACAAAAAACGAGATTTTATTTATGTCTATATTACCTCTGGATAGATACAAATTATTGAGTATAGAAGACTTGCCATTTCCATTCTCACTATATCATCATAAAAGTCTATTACATTTCTTAGACTTTCTTACAAATTATAATGGAAATCTATTACATCTTGGATTTTCTTTCTATACGACAACGATGACCTAATGGAGATATATTACTTCTTTGGATCTTCTTCATCGGATTCGTTTTTTGTGGCAATTCCTTGCTGTCTGAGCCTCAGTGGCGACAAGAGCAGTAGGAATTAACTCTGGTCTTCTCTCTTAGACGAGAGAAGAACCCCAGAGTATGGCAGCCCGAAGACGCGTTGCTGCCAATACAACTGGTGGAGAAATGACGGCCCTTCAGAAGAGATAGGAATGTATCCAGCATTGGGATATGATTCCTAGTTCTGCCGTGAAAGGAACTCTACTACCCAATTTCTCGGGTTAGAGTTGACTCCACCATCCAACTCTCCGTGTATAAAGGCTCTTCCTACCATCTGAGGAAGACCCTTATATCCCACGAAGAGTTCTGAGTTGTCTGATTTGTGCGTCAAAAACACATGAGCTCCCTGATGTGTGTGTCAGAAGAATGCTCCCGACAGCATCTATATCGCCAATACCAGTTCTGGAAAAGTTTTTTAACCAAGCTTCTGCAGAAAATAGCACAAAAAGAGAAACTAATCAATAAAAGTGTTATCATTATCAGGCGCAAACTGGCCCATCAAAGACGGGCATACTCTGTTTTGTTAAAGACAGATGCTCGTGCACTTTATTTAGATAAATATTTGTCTTCAATAGGCGCACCTTATTTATCAAGGAGTTTGCGCTGATTTTTCAAGCGCACCTTATCTATCAAGGATTTGTGCTCATTTTTCAAGTGCAGCTTATTTATTAAGTATTTACACTCATTTTTTTAGCAGGTATACCTTATCTATCAAAGATAGGCATTTGTTTTCAACAAAAGCTCAAAGGCAGCCGATTTTGCACCTTGTTTAAATTAAAGAAGAGCACACCCTGCCCTTTTTATGTAAATCAAATACATATTTCGGTGAAATGTGATGCGCATAATAATGGATAAATGATGATTATACACAGAAAAGCTATTGTTTCACGATGGGCTTACCATCAAGATCAGATAGTTCGACCCTAAGAGTTATTGAATCAACGTCTGGTGACATGACGCATAGGGGAACTACATCAGAAAGCATCGCCATTATCAATCTCTTGTTGGAGAATGGAATCTTGCAAAAAGCTATCTTCGGAGAAGAAGAAGAATAAAGGAATGAGAATGCATTCTTTAACTCAGCTATTTATAAAGGTTCAAATGAGCAGATGGCATAAGTCTATTTCGAGAAAGATCCTAATAAGAGGCATTCATAACCACAGAACAGCTGCCACGTGTTGTTTTGTTTCTCTTGAGAATGAACGAACATGGAAACAGTCAAAAACGGTGTAGAATGATCCTATATCAATGCATCACAAGAATAAAGGTGGAAATAACACCAGGATTTTTATTTGATAAAGAGTAGGCCCCTACAGATAAGTTGAGTGTCATAATACATAGATGACACTCTTACACAAAACATTATTTCTTCTTCTCTCCTTCGTTGGGCTGACGAAAGGAGGCGCCTAACTCATGTACATTGTGGATTCCAGAACGACGCATTAAATTGAGGAATGCTTCAGCATCACCTGATCCTTCGTAGGCAGTTGAGGGACCACCATTTATACGATCGAAGATCGCTGGAGTCAGTCCAAAGCACTCCATAAAGTTGTACGCTCGCAGCGATTGATCGACCTCTGCCTCTAGGTCAAGCTTTGAGCCTTGAGCCTTTTCCTTGTCAGCCTCTATTTCTTTCTTCGGTGCCATGACAATATGAAGATAAGAAGTGAGAATGAAAAGCTTTTTCTTATATATACAATCAATCAACCCTTCATATTCCCTATGGGAAATTGAACATTATTAATGCAACTCGGGGAGACGAAGAGGCATTGAATGTTTCGAGAGAAAATTTATTATGACGGTGAGTATTGACCGGCGCCATTTCTTGACTTTTCATATTCAAAGTATTTCAAAATTTTTGAAGTCTTTTCAAATTCCAAAAACTTTGAAGGAGATCTTGTAGGAGCGTAAAAAGTGCTTTATTTGACTAATTCAAAGGAATTGAGGACTTTACGCCAGTAATTCTCTATGAGAGCTATTTTTACACCAGGATTTTTGTTATTTTATGCCAGGCTAATCTGTACGCTAGTTATCGTCTACGCTGGCTACTTTACGCTGGGAAGCTGTCAGATCATGCATTTCATACAAGTGATAATGACTCTGACATAATGATTTGCTGACAACATGCAACACAGAAGTCGAGAAGATCAGATTTTTACCAAGCTTGATACTTGTCGTATGGTGTGCAAAAAAGGCTACTTTACGCTCAATAATTACTTCTTTTTACGCACGATAGTTATGTGTGCTTTTACGCTCAAGGCTATTGGGGGCGTAAAGTCTATTTGGGCTAAGTTTTACGCTCAAGGCTATTTTGGCCACATTACGCTGAGAAGTTTTAATTGTGTTGTTTTTACGCCAGTTGCTACTTTACGCTCGGAGCATATTTTGGTGACGTTTTTACGCCCGATCCTTCCTGACTACTTTGGAACATGGTTTATCCACGTGGCTTTCATGCCACATTTATTGAGGAACGTGTATACGTGCTCCCTATTTTTGTTGGAATAATGGGACGTGTGTCAATATATTCAGAGGGTGACTTCCATCGTGGGTGACAGTTACCAGTGTATAAAATCCAATTTTGTTGCTTTTTACGTACAATGGGTTAAGTCTATAAATAGTGTTATTTTTTTCATAATAAGGGCATCAGGAGCAGAGAGACAAGGGAGAATACAGAAATCAAAGCCCTGAGACTTTGATTTTCGAGAGCATTCTTCTTCAACATTTCTTCCAGAACAGAGTGAAGCAAAGTAGGAAAGCATTCGACCTCGCCATCAGTACCCAAGTGCATCGATACCTTTCTGGTGACTTAGTTCTTCCGGCTGTTCATCTTCTAGCATTGCTCTTCATCATCGTATGGTCCAAGGAACAAAGTGATCGCCTTCAGATCAGACTTCCATAGTAATACTTCCTAGAATAATTTGTACTTCTTGTACTATTTCTCATTTTATTTTCAAAAGCTAATTTTTTTAGGCATTTTGTTAAGTAAAACAATGATATCTGGTCAGAACCGTCGTTGCTGCTGCTTCACTGGCTTAGCTTTAGACAAAATATTTATGCGGTACATAGCAACTTTAGGGTCCAAGCCTGGCATGTCTTTATAGCTCCATGCAAAGACGTCAATGTATTCTCTTATAAGCTGTATAAGAGATTGTCGTTCTTCGCCAGACAGACTTTTGCTGATGAAGATTGGTTTAAGAGATAATTCATCTCCTAAATTAACTTGGACGACTTCGTCTTCAGTAGGTGGTTCACGTTGTTCGAAACGTAACTCCTACCTAGTATCCATCTTTTGAGCCCATTGTTCAAGCTCGATTGATTGGACATCGTCTACAATTTGGTTAACTAACTCCAATATTGGAGTCAGAATCTCAGAGACAGAAATCAGAAGAATGAGAACAACGATCCACTTCGACGTCTAATCCTTCAGGAGTTGCTGGGGGAGTAACGTAACCCAAACCAACACCGTTTTGTTGATAATAGTTCTCAGGTTTGCCGGAAGGAGCAAAGTGACGTATTGTCAATCGTCACCCTTGACCGTAGTTTAGTCCCTAGTCGCTTTTTATATCATATCCCATATTCTGGATGATATTCTTGGCCTGCCAACTATATCGGTAAAGTTGTATTTTTCCATAATCATAGTAAGCTTCAGTATTGTGATTGGGAGTAGTAATATCCAGAACGAACTTTCTTTCACCAATTATTCAACCAAAGATGATCAATTCTTCACTATTCTTTCTAGCTGGAATGATGAAGTAGTGGATATCTTCTGGCCAAACATTTTCCCACAGACGAGGCGTCGTGACCGACATGCAGAGACGTGGTCCTATGCCATGCTCTAGGGCGTATATCGTATCTATGTACTGGTTTACAGATTGGTAGACATCAGAGTAATTCAAAGATAAATCTTTACTTAGAAAATATGTAAGTTCTTCTTCAGGGATAACATCATTCCCTGAAGGTACATAATTTTGAGTATTGATATACTCATTGAGGGGATCATTGTCCGGAACAGTTGTCACAGACTTGGCCAAGTTCACCACATAGGGTAACTTGTCAGGATTGGGAGGACGGACTTCAGCAGGTTCCACCCGAGTTGTCTTGCGGAGAGAGATGGTCAATGGTTTGACCATATCAGGATTCTTCTTTTTGACCCAAATTGTGAGAGGCTTTGGAGTACTTTTTGGAGTAGTACATCCTTTGACTCGGATAACCAGGGGACCATCACTGGCGGATGAACTCACTTCAGCTTCATCGTAAGCTTCGTTGCCGTCATCCTTGGAGGGCTGAGATTGGTAAAGTACCGAATCTCCATAGTAGGCTTCAATGCCCTTAAAAGAATCGACATCGACAAACTCCGACTTTACGATGCCATCACTGTTGACGTACTTGAAGTACTAGTGAAGGGTAGAAGGAAAGATCATGTTCTCGTTTATCCATGGACGTCCTAACAAGACATTGTAGGACACATTGGCGTCGATTACATAGCAAGAAACCTCTGTTCGGAGATCACCAATCTGGCACTTGAGGCGAATCTTACCCAGCGGATGGCTTCTCCCAGCATTGAAAGCCATGATAGTTGTATTGGTTGCAGATAGCATGTGCAGAGAGATCCCTAGAATTTGGAGTTAATTTCTAGGAATGATGCTGAGGGAGGAACCTGGATCGATATGCATCCGATCCATCTTAATCGCCTCGATATACCCTGTATAGTACAGAGGTCTATCGTGACGATTGTTTTTTAGTCGCATGTCCTCTTGTAAAAAGGTGATGTTGGGCACCACTTCTATAGTGCTATGACAGTGAGGACAGGAGACGGGATCTTCAACGGGGGCTTTGACTTCAGCGAGATAAGAGCCGGCATGTTGTAATGCCTCACTTAAAGCTTTCTGCGTCTCTTTGGAGAGTCGTAGTAGATCAAACAAAGACAACCTAGCAGATGTATTGGCCAGCTGTGCTAGTACGTCAAAGTTATAAGGTCGATCCATGCCTTCGGGAGTTGGTACCTTCAGAGACTTGTCAAATCGCGTCTCCTTCTGCTTAGCTTTGTCGATAGTTGAGGACTTAGATGGAACAGCTTTCGAACTTGTGGGGCAGCAGGAGCTTGAGAAGGTACTGCATTTTCTTGTGCAGGGTCTTAAGTCCTTAGGTAAGTCTTTCCAGATCGCATTTTGCCAGATAGAACTTCGTAAATAGAAGAAGACACCATATGGCATCATTTGTATTTCTTGCCCCTCTTTGCTTTGGAAGACACTATCCCCTGCATCAATTCTTGTACAAGGTTTGGGTGGACCCACATGATCTCACCACGTTCTGTCGTGAGTGGCACCAATATTGTTGTTGAGTCACGAGTTGCTGGCAGGTTGATGACTTCCATTACTGCTTTAGGAATTGGGACTACGCCGTCTGGGACTTCTGTGGGAGGAAAGTCACCAAATTGAAGAGAGATCATGTTAGAAGATACGACCTTGTCTTCAGCTTCGAGGTTGATCACTTGGCTGTCGATAAGCTATTGTATCTTCTTCTTTAGGACGATACAATCCTTGGTAGGGTGGTTCACGTACTGATGATAAAGATAGTAATTGGGATCGTTGAGTTGGTTCGCCTCCGTAGGATGTCGTGGTAGAGGCAATGTCAGTTTATTTCCCTTCATCAATGTGTAAAAAATGGTAATAACATCATTTTCGTCGAAGGAGAAAGTATCCTTGGGTTTGTTAGGAGTGTCGTGAGAATTGGAAGCTCCCTTGGAAGTGTCGACCTTCAAGACTTCTTTCCCTTTACCCCCACGGACAGGGATAGTTTGGGGGTGCTTGCTTTTGTCTTCAGATTTGGGTGTTTTCAACCACAGTAATTCCAGATTAAGGACATTATTTTCAGCAGCATCAGCAGCCCCGATGAAAGCGGGCCATGTATCATACTTATTTATACCCAGACAGAACTTCACTGTAGGAAGAAAGTTATATCGATAAGTATACATAAGCTCTGAGTCTGGTATACCGAAGGGCATCTTCAATGCTAGTCGCCTGAAGCATTCGATGAAAGCAATGACAGACTCAGTCCTGCTTTGTTTGTTCTCGATGAGGGTGTACATACTAACATGCCTGCCACTCTCATAAAACCTATTGAGGAATAAACTCTCCAAGTCGTTAAAGGAATTAATACAACCGTCAGGCAGACTGCAGAACCATTCAAAAGCTACTCCCTGCAAGGTGCTAATAAATAGATTTAAAAAGAACGAATCATCCCTTGGTAAGTGCAGAGTCTGCGTTTTGAAGTATGTCATGTGTTGGTGAGGAGAAGTCATCCCGTCAAATAAATTTAGCGTCAGTGGCTTGTAGTTAGGAGGGCAATTAGCATTCTCCCATTCATGAGGATAAGGTTGAGATATCCCCATCTTCTGAAGCTCGTCTTTGTGGGAGATGGTATCGAGACGGGCAACAAGAGAATCAATTGCATCCTGCTGATTGAGTAGATGTTAAAAAACGGCTGCTTACGGTTGTCATGCATCATTGGCGAAGGACTACCCCCAATATTTATAGGATTTGGAGAAGGTACGATGGAATGATACTCCTTTTGTAGTGAATGAGGGTTGTTGCTATGAGCCGGACTAATGTGTGCTGAGACGTTCGGTTGAGGTGGAGGAACAGCCCCAGTAGTTTGGACTGCCATGATACTGGTAAGCATATCAGTGATCTTGGCAAATGTCATTTCAAGACTCTCTAGCCGCTTGTTGGTCTGATCACTGGCTTCTTCAGGTCTCTCTCCATCCGCCATGTACGTAGATAACATGCGAGGATAAATAGAGGAGACAGTACAACTGGGTCTGATATTGTTTGTATCTGAATTGAAAAGACCCTCATCTTCAGGCAGGGGAGGTAGATAGTCACCGTCAGACTCGAAGAGATCATCGTCATCTGGAAGGCTACCCCCGGTGTGAAGGCCGTCTGCTTCAGATTCTGAGAAAATACTACGCCCAGCTGAAGGATCATCACCCCCAGCTTGGGAGTCCTCGTTATCTATACGGAATCTCATCCTTGACCGAGTACCCATATATACTCCTTCAGATGTAACAGTTCATTGGCTATCTGTTGGCAGACTTCTTCTCCTTCTGTTCGCAGAACTGAGAGAAAAAGTTGGGTTAGTGGTCCACCTTCTTTGATTGGGGCTCCCGTAAGGAGGACCCCATGAAGCCATGTTGGATGAAACACATAGCGGCTTTTCATCATCAGAGTGCTGCAGTCGTCGAAATACGGACTGCCTCTTAGGCACCTTCATTGCTTTGGAGCAGCAACAGTTGATGACAATAATGGTGCACGGATGTACGCTATGAATTACAGTATCCTCCCTCGCTTTAGGCTTATGATTTATCATGTCGCGTTAATCGACGTAAGGGTGTTTTGCCTTAAAACTAATGTCACATACATCGTCGAGCTTTGTATATGGGTTTTTAAGGGGAGTTGGTGCATCCGGACTTAGTTCATGCGCAGGGGCAACCCCCATACCTAAGTTTCGTAATGAACTTGAAGACAGCCTCGTGCTATATACGGTAGGGTTTGTCTTTTTGTTGTGGGCGCATGCTTTCCTGAAGTCCTAGCAGCATGCCTGGCGCTCCTGGATGTGGGCGCATAGAATGGGTCATTAGAGCCTGGGCACATAGCCTATCAAAGATAGAAGTCCTCTGGCTAGACTTATGCGCCCACATACTGCCTTGGGCGTATAGGCCTGGGCGCATGCTTTGGAAAACAGTATTGTTTTCTCCCAGTTTTGTCTTCTTCATTTGTGAGCCTCGCTGAGTTTGTCCAGAGCGTCGAACACTTCGATTCTTGGCATCGTAGTATTTTCCTTTGCCAAGTTTCGAGTATGGAATACTCTGTTGTTGATTGCACAAGAGGAAAGTTGCCTGACTAGTAGAGCCCGAAACGGAATGCGCCTTCTTCATATCAGGAGGCTCTGTGGCAGAGCTATGCACCCACAGGGGAGCTCCATGCGCCCACGTTGAAAGCCTATAGGCCCATATGATAGAGTTCTTCGGTTGCATATCTTCTACGACACTGGCAGGATATGCACCATGAGCCTTTGGAAGCTAAGTCTTGCGAGACTTGTTCGGCTTCACTGATTTTGAGGGAGTAGAGCTGTCCCTCGAGAGCATCTCTTCGAACGCATGTTGATCGAACTTCACGATCAACATCCTCTGAGTGCACTCCACTTTATCGGTATCGGATTGCGTCACCACCTTCTCGTCAGAGGAAAATATAGTCCCCAACAGAGTCGCCATTTTTGTGGACACAAAAAAAAGAAACGCTGTCTTTTTTTATTGGCGCAAGGCACCATAAATCGAGTATGCCTGAGAGATCTTGTACTGAAGATCCCCGAGTACAAAATGAATTCTGGGGAATGGGACGATGGAGATCGAGCGACAGTTGCTCCTTTACTCCGTTAACACTCCGGTTACAAAAATGGTAGAAAACCTAAGAAAATTGCTAACTCTCGGCTCACTGGCAAGAAGGGCAGCAATTTGGCTCTTGAAATGCACTCCGTTCTGTCTTTTTTTGAAGAGGTATGAGACCCCTATTTATAGTCGTTTTGTACTTAAACGACTGTTATACGCCCACAGGTGGAAAATATACTGATTTTACTGTGGGCGTATAATACCCCTTTAAGCGCATAGGGTGTAGGCGCATGGATACTGGATAATCGTGGGTAGATCTTGGGATTGACGTGGCTGCATTCTTCGGTACACGATTGCTCGTAGAGACTGCCTTGGGCGCATGCTTCGGTGCACGATTGATCGTGGATGTTGACTGAGTCGTAGGGATCTGCTGCCTTGGGCGCAGAGTGTGGGAGTAAGTTTATATGCCCACACTTGGGTGTATATTTGATCTGCATGAAAACAATGTGGGCGCATAGCCCCTCTTCGATCATGTGGGCGCATAGCCTTCCTTTGGTTCTTTGGGCACATAGCCCCCTTTTGATTATGTTGGCGCATAGCTTCTTTTGTCTTCTTCATGTGGGATATATATATATTCTTGTATTTTTTATGCTTCTACAGGGTGATACCTCTAATAGCACCAGGCGATATTCATAAAACCAGTCCACAACAACAATTGGCCATTATGATTATTGATGGTCAAGAACTTGATAGTGGTCTTGAGAAATAAGAAGAACACTAAGTGTTTAACAAAAAAAAAGGATCCCACCTCAACATTCTTGAAACATCCCAGCCCTTACTGTAAGATTTTTGTGATGTCATACCAGATGAACTGCCTAGTAAACTGCCACCAATGAGTAACATTTAATATGAAATATATCTCATCTTAGGTTCATGACTTCTAAATATTCCACATTATCGAATGAGCCCCCATTGTATACAAAATCCTCCAAACCCAAGTTGAAGAATTGTTACAGCTGAAGGGCTTGATCACAGCGAGGCTCATCCCCAACACAATTCATGCCTTGCTTGTGCCAAAGAAAGATGATTCATGGCATATGTGGGTTGATAGTCGAACTATGAACTACATCACCGTCAAGTATTGCTTTTCCATACCTCGACTAGAAGACATGTTGGATATGCCAGCAGGGTCTAGCATATTCTCAAAAATTGATTCGAAGAGTAGCTACCATCATATTTGGATCGGACTTGGTAGTGAATGGAAGACTGCTTTCAAGACCCGCCAAGCACATTTATTCGTCTCATGAATCAATTTTGGAAGTTGTTGATGGAAAATTTTGTATTCATCTACTTTGACTATATCCTAATTTATAGCAAGAGTCAAACTGATCATCTGAAGTACCTCAAGAAAGTTCTCAATCTTCTTTGAATTAACAAACTCTATATCAATCACAATAAGTGTAGTTTTCTTGCCATCCAACTTATCTTCTTAGGATTTGTGATTATCACCGATTAGTATTGATAAGATAAGATTCGAGAAATTCACGACTGGCCTACTCCAAAGATAATGACTAATGTTTGAACTATTACCAGCAATTCATCCGCAACTTCAGCACTACCATGGCGCTAGTGATATGAAGAAAGGGAAATTCATCTGGAGTCCTGAAGTTGAAGCTAGTTGCACACTCATTGTGGACACACACAAAAAAGAAGAAGAAAATGATGTCTTTTCTTTATTGGAGTAAGGCACCACAAATCGAGTACGTCTGAGAGATCCTGCGCTGAGGATCCCCGAGTACAAAAAAGAATTCTTGGGAATGGGACGATGGAGATCGAGCGGAAGTTGCTCCTTTACTCCGTTGACACTCTGATTACAAAAGTGGGAGAAAACCTAAGAAAATTGCCAACTCTCGGCTCACTGGCAAGAAGTGCAGCAATTTGGCTCTTGAAAATGCTCTCCGTTCTGTGTTTTGAAGAGGAATGAGGCCCCCTTTTATAGTCGTTCTTGAGTTGGAATGATGTTATACGCCCACAAGAGGAAAATACACTGGTTTTCATATGGGCGCATAGTCCTGCTTTGGGCGCATAGGGTATAGACGCATGCAGGCTACGAGATCGTAGGTTGGTCGTGGTGTCGACGTGGCCACATGCTTCGGTGCACGATTGCTCGTGGAGACTGACGTGGCCGTACGTTTCGGTGCACGTTTTGATCATGGCTTTGATTGAGTCAGGTTTGGTGTAACGCCCCAGTCCCAAAATACATAGGACTAGGAACGTAGCATGCCAGCTGTATTCATATGAAGTACATGGGCCTCGTATGGATACATAAGCTGTAAAATGCAGTAGAACCAAAACTAATCTCATCCACACAAAATAAAAGAATAGAAGATCTCATATAGTCAACTATGAAATTGTCATTTGGTACATGTAGTTGGGCGGAGACAAATCCACTACCAACTATGAAAAGAAATACATAACAAAAGAAAGATTTTTGGCGAGCGAAGCGAAGACGATCCAAGTGCAATCATCCTCGAAGAAATTGCGATGAACACGGCTAGAGCTAAAGCACCTGCGAAAGACAATAGCACACACCTGGAGAGATAACTAGGTCCTCAGAGGGACGTAACAAGACACATAATATCATGCCATATAAACTGAATAAATATTGCTCAACTAAATAAGTCAATCGAATTTATAACATGGTCCAATACGCACCTACTGAACGAGCGTACCATCCCTCCAACCAAACAGGACAGGAGATGGTAAACTAATTTATGACGACGTATCTTTCCATGCTATGAATCCAATATGGTATCCGGACCCCAACAAGGTACAATACCTTCTCATCGAAGTAGTAAGTCACACCTACAACCAAACAAGGACAAGATGTGACGAACTAATCCGCGACAAGTTATTGTTCCAAGCCACGGTCAAATACAAGTACCCAAACCAAAAGTACTCGTACCTAACGGATAAGGTAGTCTAACCGTTCTAAGTGAAATGTAGTTAAGAACAATCCTTCCTACGCATGGGCCCTGGCTAAATAGGATCGGCGTAGTCCCCTCTTGGGCACCAGAGGCCCCATCAGTAAGAGCATGGCGTTCCGCAGAATCATTAGTGGCCGTCAGTAATCATGGGTCATCAACCCCGTATCTCCAGCGGAGTGTCCGGATCACAAGGGAAAGTGCATCGAAGCCCATACGCTAAGGAATTATCCTCCCCGCCCAATGCCTACTGTGTTGTATCCACAACACAAACCACTATAACCGCTAAGTCAAACTAGCATGCAATCTCTATTAGCGGTTATTCCTATCGTACGGCTTGTACGTACTGGTGGCCAGCCAATCACGTACTTTCGTGTCCTACATGCGACACACAACTTCGTATTTACAACGTGTCAAGGCCAATGAATGCAACACACAAGGTGGTCCCTTAAATCTAGGTTTAATGTGAGAAAAATAATACATAGCAGGAAATATAAATGAAAAGTAAGTTCTAACAGGTTATGCCATGTATCACAGTTTATTTTACATAAAAAATAAATAATACATGAAATATGAGCTACAATAAATAAAAAGCAAATGGCAAGGTGTCTTGCCTGATAGGGCGCCTGGTGTGCTGCCATGATCCATGTGGCACGAACTGCGACTTTGGTGTCACAACTACACAAGGGAACCTCTGTTGGTGGTATAGACCGGTGCGTCGGGTCCAGAACGGTCAATTTAGTTAGGGTGGACATAAGGTAGTATAGAATTGGTAAAGGAATGGGAAAGATGGGTTGAATCACGAGATGGAAAAAATCGTAGGAAGTCAAATAATAGAATTGGTTTAAGAAAATGTTTTTATAAAACTTGAAATACAAATTATTAGTCTTTCAATTAAATACAAAAGAAAATCGAAAGTCATTTTTAAAGCAAAAGCTCTAAGTTTGTCAAAATAAGTTTTAGTAGGAAACAATATATTTTTATTAGCCAAAAATTAATAAACTAGAAATTTATAGTATAATTTGGTGACTACTTTTATTGACCAATATATCCTTAGAAAATACAAAATCCAAAAGGAAAACAAATAGACAAGCTAGGGCTTATAAAATAGATTTTGTCAACGTACTATTTTTGGTAAAATCTACCTTTGAGAATATTTGGAATAATATTTTTGTAGAATTTCTAAAAGTAATAATGTTTGCAAAGAAATGGTTTTAGCAATAAGAGCAAAATAATCATGATAAAAATACTATAAAAAATAATAATAAGGAAAAATACTTGTAACCATCTACATAGTAATAATAAAACTAGTAACAATAATTTAAAAATGATGATAGTAATAATAATAGTAATGATAAAGAAAAATAATAATTATAATAATAAACAACACAGAATAATAATAATAGTAATAATAATAATAAAATAATATTAATAATAATATCAATTATAACAATGAAATTACTTTACTCTAACTACTATACTGTTAAAATAATAATAATTAATAATAATATTAAATATAAAGAAAATGATGAATCCCGTGGTCACAGCACATGGTGCTGTTCTCCATGCTTGTAAAGTAAAACAAAAACTAAGAACAGAACAAAAGAGGAAACCCAGTTGTGCTCCCTCAACGAGGAGACACAAAAACAAGAGAGGTGGAGAGGGACAGTGAGGCGGAGGAAGGGAGAGTGGGAAGGAGGTCGGAGCTGGAGGGAGAGGGTCTGCGGTGGTCAGGCGCGGGGGTTAAGCGGATCGGGACGGACGGAGCGGCAATTGGTAAGGGGCGAGCACGGCGGAGGGTTTCAACGACGGCGCGGAGGAGTGGAAGGGTCGGAGCAGCGGCTCGGAGGGCGCGGCAAGGCGCGGAGGAGATGCGTGCGGCGCTGCCTCGTCGAGTCCGGCGAGGAGGAGTTTGGGAATGACCGACGGTGGCCGGAGGAAATCAGTGGGGGCGAGGCGGCGGAGAACGGGTGCGCAAGCGACGGAGGGGCTGGTCCGGCGGTCGCGCGTGGAGGAGCGGTCGCAGACCACGGCTCGTCGCGGCGGGGGTTTTGGAAGAGCGGCGGAGGTATGGAAGGGAACGGCGGTCCGGCGCAGTTTTTGACACGGCCGGCGGTCTTGGCTCTCAGCGAGGACGGCGGATGTTGGGGTGGTGCTGGCGTCGACGGAGGTAAACTTAGGCTAGGGTTTTCTTTTCCCTGGTTTTTGGTGGCGGTGGGTTGGTGACGGGGTCCGGCGGGTTGGTGTCGGAGGTGGTTGATGGCGGTGGCGGAGTGCCGGGACAGGGCATGGCTGAGTCTGAACAGGGTTTGGTCGGTTGGTGAACTCGGCGTTTGTCAAGTTGGCTGGGAATGGCCGGGACGGAGATTGCGGTGGCATCGGGGGTCTGACATGGAGATGGCGGCTATGGGGAGGAGGCTGTGGTTAGGTTAGGATTAGGGATAGCTATAATTGGTATCGTCGTGTCCGGGTGTCGGACAAGACAAGGGGCATTGGGATTAGGGTTAGAGGATTTGGGTTGCTGTGTTGGAGTTGTCGACACAAAGAACTAAATAATGTATTTGTAAAGATGGAATAAGAGTTGGATGGGGAACACGGACACGATGCACGCACGTTAAATATTTGTGGAATAAATTGTTGTGGATGAATAATGAATTGGAGGAGTACCAGCCTATTTGTAGGATGTGGGAATTCCCAATTAGATAGGAACTAGAAATATTTAAAACCCAAGTAGATAATTCATAATTTAATTTAAAATCAAATCCAAATCTAAATGTAAATCTAATTTAAATCAAATTAAATTTTTGGTTTATAATCAATGTGATAAATCAAATTTCAAATGTTTCACTATTTAAACAAATCCATGAATTCAAATCAAGATTTAAATCGCCACAAAAATTTTGAAATATATTTTCCAAAATACCAATAATAATAATTTCGAAAATAATAAATATTTTTAAATATCTATTTGAATAATAAAATATTAATATTAATAAGTCTCAAAAATTACATTTTTATTAAAAATAGACTAATAAATAATTACGAAATAGATGTATGCACAAATAATGCATACATGATTATGCTTTTCCTAGTATACAATAAAATATTATTTATGTTTAATAAGGCTTTATAAATAAAAATAACAAACTTGAAAATGTTGGAACGATAATAAAATAATTATTATGTATATTATTTTTAAACTATAAAAATAGAAAAATAATATTTTTCAAAAATATGTACGCTCGCACATAATCGCACTCGTCGAGCAATTTCGAAAAATTAAATTTTTCGTACGCGACGTACATTAATAAAATTTTAAATCAGTATCAAAATCGATAAAAATATAGTAGAAATTTAGGGGTTTTACACTTGGGCGCATAGCCATTTCTCAGGCTATGTGCCATCCTTTTAGGGGAACTAGTCTTGGGCGCATGGAACTTCACTGGCTGGGCACATAGAGTTCCATTGGCTTGGCGCATAGAGTTCCACTGGTTGGACGCTTAGAGTTACACTGGCTTGGGCGCATAAGGCTTCATTGCTGAAAATTTTCCATGCTTCTACAAGACCCCTTTCAAAGTTTTTGATACTTGAACAAGTTCGGAATACTTTGAAAGAAGCATGGACTGTCTTCTCGTGATGCAATGGGCGCATAGCACGTCTCTCTCTTTGGGCGCATAGTGTTTGGTCAGCCTGTTAGAGAGATACGACTGTTGATATCTTCCTCGAAATCTGAACTGACAGATTCATCATGATGGAATTTGAAGAGGTCCATCCCCGATACGTCGTCCACATCAGCAAGTGGCAGTCACATAGTGTGCAAGAGGCTGGATATTCACTTGGGCGCATGAGCCATTGTGGGTGCATACTGCACAATGGGCACATAGGCGCATAAGGATAGTGGGCGCATAGGAAACGGCCTGTGCCTATAAATAGGCTATGAAGGAAAGAGAAAGCTCATTATTCTCTTCTCTAAGAATTTTTCAGAAACTCTTCATCTTCTTTTTATGAGAACCATGTCTCCCAAGGACGCCAAGAGATCCGCGAAGGGCAAGGGGGCTGCGCCGAGTGGCTCTTCTCCTGCGGCAATGTCTTCACCAGTCCAGGACCCGATTCTGGGTGAGGGCACGCTTCAAAAACAAAGTCTCGAGCATTAATTTATGAAGCTCGAATTTTTCTTCTGCCTAGGAATATGCGCCTAAGGCAACATACTTCTGTGGGCATTTTTATGCGCCTACAGAAGTCATGTTCCAACACTGTGGTGTGCCATGCGCCCACATGATTCCATGTTATGTGTCCTCATGCTGTGGCATGTTATGCGCCCACGTACTGTTCGTGTGTTATGTGCCCACTTATTTATTTTGGGCGCATATCCCTTTGGGCGCATAGTCCTTTGGGCGCATAGCCCTTTGGGCGCATAAGTATCTTTCAGCACTTAGCTTTTCCTGCAGTTTTTTGAGTCTGACTTTCTCTTCTGTCTTTGACTCTTGTAGCATCCATGCCGAAGGCTAAGACCATTGTAAAGGAGGAGATGCTGCCTCCTTTCATCAAACAAGAGTCATCGTTCGTTAAGGAGGAGGTGATACCAAAAATTGAGGAAAAAGAAGAGCTGGCGCCCCTCGGGGAGGGAATTACTCCCAAGATTAAACCAGCTCTAAAGGAGGAGCACACGTCTGAGGATAGTAGCACTGGAAGACCTGACCCTCCTGCCCCGGCCGAGGACCTTGATCAAATAGATCCTTCATATGCGAAATGGTTGAGGGAATGGTATATGCCTCACCACAACTAGGATTTGAGGGTTCCTATAAATGTCCGTATTTTGTCTTGGTATTTTTGTCTGTCTTTAGTTGTAGCTTATGTTTCGCTTCTCTTGGACATCAATGTAATCCTTTACTTCTTGCCCAGACGAAGAGATGAAAAACTTTTTGTTTTGCTCATGAGATGTAGTCCTGTGAATGTAACTGATTTTGAATAAACAGAATATATTCACTCTATTCTTTGCTTGTGGTATTTGTGGTGCTTGTATTAGAGAGCTTAATACAGCATTTGTGTAAAGGGTATCCCGCTGGGGGACCCCTCTCTTGTTTTTAGACCTATTTCCCCTTGTGCATTTGGGAATGCGAGCAAATAGATATGAATGATACTTTCGTGGACCTATTATCCTTCTGTACACTGGCGGTACGGGTAATAGATTTAAAACAGAACCCAACAGAGGTAATATAGACGTGATAGGTTTTGTGGTCTTGACACCGTGTCTTTTATCTCGGGTTGGGTACAGGTGTCGAGTCGGAAGATTATCGGTATCAGAGGTAACGTGGATGTGACACATGATAATCAGGGGGGTTTTTGGTGGAATAGATTTTCTTGTCAAGTTCGACTTCTTGTCAAGTATCCTTTTGTGGAGCGGAAGAAACTTTCCAAGCTTCTTCTCCGACGACCTCCACCGAAGATGACGAGATAGCCCAGGAAGTCGTCAAAGCTTTCTACTCTGTACTGAAAGTGAAGCTTCCTGGAGTCTTGAATCAGAATGCTGCCTTCGACCCTGTGAAGGTTGTTGTCGAATGCCAAGTGGCAGCCCTCGAGAGTATTGTCGGCCTATGAAGAACGGGCCAATACTATGAAGAAAGTTCCGAATGACCTGGAGGGTCAGGAGGCCAGGTTCTGGGACACCAGACAGCGGAGCCCGACGTCGCTGTTCCGTGCAGAGGACGAGGCTTTGATGGCGGCTCTTGCGGAGGAGAAGGCTACTTTCCAGGCAAGGAATGACGCCCTTGTCCGAGAGATCGACGAACTGGCTGACCAGCACGGTCAGTTCAACGCTGCAAGTGAGGCACGTACCGCCTCGAAGAACAGGCTGGCTGCGCAGATCACCGAGAGGTATATGTAGAAGCATGGAAAATATTAAAGAAAATGATCCATGCGGCCAAGGAACCCCATGCGGCTCAGAAAGCCCATACGGCTTAGAGAGTCATGCGGCATAAGGGACTATACGGCCCAAGACATCCCATACGGCTCAGAAGACACGTGGCGTAATAGTGTTCCCCTCCGACCTATGCTGCATTAATTACTTTGACGGCTGACAACTCTGAAAAAAGTGACAGCCCTGACACAAGAGAGGCAATTATGACTCTGTCATAATGACAGACCCCTAGGGAAGAGAAAGAGATCTCTGACACAAATCCCCCGAAAGCCATAAAAATGCCACGTTGCCTTGCCACGTGGGCGTTCGTATGCAGCTCGAGCAAAGACTTCTCATGCGGTTCAGAATGAAGCCGTCCTATGCGGCTCAGGCCGAGACAGCCTCATGCGGATCGAGCAAAGACTTCTCATGCGGTTCAGAATGAAGCCGTCCTATGCGGCTCAGGCCGAGACAGCCTCATGCGGCTTAAGCAGAGGCCTTCCCATGCGGCTCAAGCGAACCATTTCCATACGGCTCAGGCGGATGTATCCCTATGCGGCTCGCAATGATCACCTCCATGCGGTCCAAAGGTTCGAGGGAGGGCCACTACCAAGGCAGCCCTGACACGTGACCTAAAACCATATGCGGCCCAAATTTTATGCGTCCCAAATCTTATGCGGCTCAATCTTCATGCGGTTCAGATCCCCCCAGTGGTTCCTAGGACACGTGTCCTAAGCCGATCAATTTCTCAGATTTATTGCAGTCAAAGATCGGGTCAAATCCCCATAATCTGGGACACGTGGCAGAAGAATAAATTAAATTTATTCGCAGACATCAGAAGATCATTATGAGGAAGATTTATTCCAATCAGCATTAATCGATGATGAGATTTGGTGTAATCTACACTCAATGGTCCGGATTTATCACAATCAAAATGAATGGCCTAGATTGACCAATCCACAGGCCGCCGCCATCTCCAAGAGGCAATCATTGTAAACCCTAATGATGCTCCCACTATTATAAATAGCAAGGTGCCATTCCCTTATAAAAAAGACTGGACAGAGAAAGATAGGCACATAGAGAGACACTCCCTCCAATAATCAGAGAGAAGAATCCACAGAGATCAATCCAGAGAGAGGAGAAGCAGAGAGACCAAAGAGAGCATTTCTTCCAACGCCAAGCAATCTTCTGGAGCCAAGGCTGCATACCGATCGTCCAAGGAGTAAGGCAGAGCTGCCGTCGCTTTTCCGAGCCTCTATCGTCACCCCCCAGAATCTAAAATAAACAATTGTACTTAGATTGTTGTGCCTAGGTTTTCGTCCCTAGGCTTTCTTTGTACAAGCGAGTTTGTAACGTGAAGTAAAAGTCCGGTCCTCCGATAATTGTTCTGTTCTTTTATATTTCATGGCAAACACGATGGCGACTCTGATGGAGACAAACTTCTCCACGGCTGAGGAGTTGGTGACGCAATCGGATGCAGCCAAGCTTGGCTCCACGCAACAGAAGATGGTCGCCCGGTTCGACCAACAGGCGTTCGAAGAAATGCTCTCCGACAAGAGCGCTGGCCCGGTCCAGAAGCGAGCCCGCACAAAGAAGGCCCGCAAGGAGTGGAGACCCCGATCCTTCGTTCCTACTGAAGCTCTTGCAGAGATACCCACTGTTGTTCAAGACGGTGGAGAAGACTCTCCCGCGGCCCCACTTCAGATCATAGACGACTCTGTTGTCCCCAAGTCCGGCAGAAGAAAATATTATGATGCTGGACTTGCAGGGGCAAAGAGGAACTCTATACAATCCGAGCCACATAAGGGTTCTAGCCGCATGGAGAAAGCCTATACGGTTACATCCGTAAACCGCATGAAGAAAATTCACGCGGCCACATCTGTCAGCCGCATACCTTATGCGGCTACAGTTGCCAACCGCATGGACGAAGCTTATGCGGCTACTAAAGTCAATCGCTTGCAGAAAACCCATGCGGCCATAATTGCCAATCGCATACGGCCAGCCTGCACGGTCGTGACTCCTAGTCGCACAAGGATAACCCATCCGACAGCTAAAGACAGCCGCATGCAGACAGCCTGCACGGTTCCCAATCCTAGCCGTATAGCGGCTGTTCCACGCTTCTCTCAATCAGTCTTCGACCGTCTCTCATGCGGTCCTGACCCTGATGATTCTCAGGATGATAAGCCAGACTCTGTGATATTGAACTTAGACTCTTCCCATTACGCACCCGCGAGTGCTAAAAGGAAGAAGTCTAGGGCAGTACGGGCCCACCAAGCCCAGTCAGCTGCCCTAACCTCTGACTATCAGGGCGTCCCGCTAATTATTACGCGGGCCTCAGATGGGAAGTTGTACAGAACCACTCGAGTCCAGTCCCCGGCGGTAGACGGACAGAGAGGTTCACAAAAGTCTCCCAAAATCCCGGGAGCAAACATGGTCGGTCCAGACCCGTTTGACTTGCGTGAGGCCATCCTCCACAAACGCAAGGAAAGAAAAGAGGCATCGGGATGCGAAGAGTCCTCCCACGGACGTCACTGCACGCAAATCATCGTCAACTGCTGCTGCAATGGCACAACGATGCAAGAAGACCGGCAGTCTGTCTTTCAAAGACTGCAACAGTCATCTTCAGAAGACGAGGCACTACCCGTCGTCTCCTGCAACTCTGCTCGGAAAGTCCCTGCTGATGGAAGAGGAAAGAAGATGAATGTTTCCAGCCTGAAGACCTCAACCACTGCGACTAAAAGACTGTCATCTAAGCGGGTGCCCACCACCGGAGTTTTCCAAGGTACTCGCTCTAAGACGAAATCTGCTACAGTGGGAGGTTCGTCGTCCATAACGCAGGGGGTTGTTGGGGCTAGGGGTAGCACCCCTCCGAGCCTCCACAACAATCTGATATTCTAAGAAGACGAGCCCGGGGAGACAACTCTCCCATCAGATACAGCCGAGGCCGGCGTCCCCGAGGACGTCCATGACTCTCAAGATGAAGCAAGCTCTGAAGCCGGGGGTACTATTCCCTCCGAGTCCGAACCAGAAGAGAATATTCTCATATATCCCGATGACTTCTCGGTACATGGGTATGATTCGGAGGATACGTCCTCTACCGTCCCTTCCGTTTCTCGTCATATAAGGACGGTGTTCATGACGAACAGCAATCAAAGTGGTTCCAGTGATCGCCAGCGCATTAACACTCTGGAGGCCATACTACAGGCCTTGGTCAAGTCTGTAGATGAAATCAAGGCAGCTCTTCCAACCCTGCAAGGAGGGATGCTTGGCCAAACAAGCGCAGGTCCCGCGGTCAATACGGACTCGAATTCGGTGGCACCGAACCCGGGCAACAATCCTCCGGAAACAACGATCCCCACCGCCGTAGACGAAGCACGGGAAGCAAGAAGAGAGGTCCAGGAGCTCCGAGCCCTGTTTTATGCCAGAGAAAACTCTCAAGACCTCAGAATACGGCAACCATACCCGGCTGCATAGAGGGATGTTCCCTTCCCACCAAGATATAAGCCGTTCAACATCAATCCCTATGATGAAAACACCTCAGCGAGTCGGTACATCACTTACTTCGAGGTCACCACAGACCATCTGCCCTATGACGATGCTATTCTCACCCAATTATTCGTCGAGGCATTGGAAGGAGTCGCTTTTGACTGGTATCGTAATCTGTCGGACAACTGCATCTACTCCTTCGCTGGCTTCAAGTTCCTGTTCTTGGAGAGATTCTACGAAGTAGGGCAGGACATCACCATGTCTACCCTCATAGACGTCGTCCAAGGAGAGAAGGAGCTGACAAGGAACTACATTGAGCGGTTCCGCCAAACCGCCATGAAGCTACCCTCTGGAAACCCAGATTCCTTCTTGATCGAGATTTGCCAAAAGAGACTCCTCCCGACAATCAGTCTCTGGATGGGCGAAAGTCAATTCAAGGATTGGAAGACGTTCATCATCAGCGCCACAAGGGCCGAAGAACGACTGAAGAAGGCTCGCCAACTGGGATTGCACATCTCGGAAGGAGAAAACAAGGGCAAGCGTCCCAACAACGATAATGGGGGTAGCCCTTCCAACAATCGGGATAGCAAAGGAAAGCAGGCTATGGTGGCCGATACAGCAAAAAAACCTGAGCCAAAGCCAGCAGACAAACAATGGCCACAAATTACTTACTCCTTCGAAGGCGGTCACGTCAAGCCCATCTTGGACATGCTCATACAAGAGGACAGAATTCAGCTTCCTCCACCAAGATGGGAACCGCGGTCGGCGGAGGTGGAGAATCCAAAGTACTGCCATTATCATCGCTATGCCCATCATGTTACACATGATTGATACCAGCTGGTACATCCAAAACCTCATCGATTCGAACGCTCTGGCCATCGATTTCGAAGAGGTAACCGTGGCAGCCAATATGGTGTCCGTACAATTCGGCAGCTTCCCTTCAACGAAAACTCAAGATGGGGTGGTCCCCATCCCTCTGGCGACAATAGAGATTACCAATCTTCTACCTCCCCGAGATCAGGCTGCTGGTCTAGTACCCTTCACCACATCACGAGGGGAGGTCATATGGATCCATCCAGACTTGGTGTCAGAAGTGACTCTGCCCACACCATCTTCCACCTACAAGAAGAAAAGTGAAAAAGTCAGGTCCTGCCACACAATCTCGACAGACATCGAGGAAGCTACAGCCGTCGTCACGCGGTCTGGAGCGCAATCCCAACCTGTGGTTGACAATCCAGCTGAAAATCATCAACCCACTACAACTGATGCTTCGGGACCGGCTCAGCCTTCGACGACCGACAAACCTAGGCCAAAGGAGACTCGCTTCGACAAATCCCTCCGAAAAAATGCAGCCCAAGGGCTAGAGAGGCCCTACAACTTTGACATCTTAGCACAATTGGCTAACACACCGGCCAAGTTGTCACTGTGTGAACTCCTATGACTCTCCAAGGACGTTCGTATTGCATTGAGCGAAGCACTCCAAAATGCCGATGTCTATCTGGCTCAATCCAACCTCACCGGGGAGGACTCACCCGTGGATCTCCAAGACAGTGCCTGCACGGAAGCCCAACATCGTCTTCACTCCGCAAGATATGCTCATCGAAACTAATCTGCACGATCGCCCACTATACTATACTGGATACATCGACGACGTAAAGGTGGATCGAATGCACATTGATCCTGGCTCTTCCATAAGCATCAACCCGAAGGGTCTGCTACATCATCTCTGCATCCCAATGCATCGCCTGACATCTACAAGCACCGCCATCAGCAGTTTCAATTCGGGCAGGAGCTACCCTATTTGGAAGATTCGTCTGAAGTATCAAATTGGCGACCTCCAATCCAAAGTCACCTGCTACGTCATAGATGCAGACACTCCTTATAACATCCTCTTGGGGTGCCCATGGATACACGATTATATGATCGTGCCTTTTACGCTGCACCAGTGCTTTAAATATGTCGACAAACACGACTTCGTGAGGACAGAATTTGCTGATATCGATCCCTTCAAAGGGGTCGAATCCTACTACTCAGACTCCTGCCTATACGAAAAGTCAAAGAGGCACCTTGATGATGGAAATATACAAGCTCATACCGAGACAGCTACAGGATCAGAAGAACCTCTGACGATCCACCTCCAAGCTCGCAAACCGGGCAGGTCCGTATCCCTTACTGCCACTCTGCGGAAGGACACGATCAGCCTGTCGGCGTAGGAGGAGCAGATGATAATTCGGCTGCCAAGGTCTGGCCAAGTGTCGAGACCCACAATGGGGCCACTAACAATCAGACTGTCAAGAGTCGGTCAACCCCAAACAGAGAAGCTCAATCCCTCCGATAGGCCACTGACGATACGCCTTCCCAAGAAGGGTCGTCATCCCGATGCAAGGTCTGACACCTCTAGCGAACCAGCCACTCCTCGCTCCATATCAAGTGCCATACTGGAGGTCGCTAGTCTGCCAACAACTCTATGCTCTGCTCCATCAGCTGAACCTCTGACAATCAAGCATCCTAGGGCGTCCTCTCAGTCTTCATTTACACAGGGGGTAGCCGAAGAGGAAACGGAGCTAGCCAAGTATGTGGCTGCCCACACTGATGTTTCCTTCGCTGATAATGTAATCAAGGGTTATCTTTGAACCATATCGAGCTCAATAAGCTATGTACAATGTATGGTATGGAACACGGTATAAGCACTCACCTACACACATAGGTGACAAATGTGTACACCGCAATCCAGCTTACTCCAGTAGAAGATGCTTACCGAATAATCGAGGGAGGGGACCATCCAATCATCTTCGGCCGAAAGGACGACCCGTATCCCTTCACCATAGAGGAAAACGACCTCGGGTCAGATGCCGGAAGACTGCCTCTGTATCTTTATAGCCCCCAATCTAAATATCTCATGCAGAAATAGGGGTATGATCTGGAGACGATGCCATGTTTGAACTACGGCACTGGGCGACGATTACCTTTGAAGCCGCCAGTCCCGGCGGGCAAACCACGGGACTACTATAGCAAAACTCGATACGGGTTAGGGTACGTAATGCCTACTACGACCCCTAAGAGTTCAGATGAAGAATGCGACTGGCAGTCACATTCAACCGGGTCACCAACTTCTGACTCGGATACCAGCATCGGAGATGTGTTCAGACAAGTTTTGTCAGTCAACATGGCATTCGTCGATGCTTATGAAGAAAACGAAGACATCCCCGAGATCCTCGAGCTAGAGCCGTGGGCCTAACAATTGGATGCACAATGGGAAAAATGGTTCGAGCTGAGAGAACCTCCTACTAAAGATGAAGTCATACACGTTGACCTCGACAGCGAATCTTCTCCAAAACCCATTTTCGTCAGTACAAGCCTAGCAGACGAAGAGCGGGAGTCGCTGCTAGAACTTGTCAGAGAATACAATGATGTGTTTACCTGGAGCTATGAAGACATGCCAGGGTTAAATCCCGACATTGCCCTTCACAAACTCAACATCCGGCCGAATGCAAAGCCAGTCAAGCAACAACAGCGACGCTTTTGCCCAGGCATCATGGACGCGATCGAAGCCGAAGTCAACAAACTGATAGCCAGCGGCTTCATTCGTGAGGAGCAACATCCCGATTGGGTCGCCAATATAGTGCCCATCCTCAAGAAGAATGGGAAGATTCGAATCTACATCGACTTCCATAATCTGAACGAGGCATGCCCCAAAGATAAATTCCCCCTTCCTATCACAGACATCATGATCGACAATACCTGCGGCTTCGAACGTATGTCGTTCATGGATGGCTTCTCGGGGTACAACCAAATCAAAATATCTCATAATGACGAAAAGTATACATCATTTCGAACACCAATTGGCACGTACTGCTACACAGTCATGTCTTTCGGTTTGAAGAATGCCGGTGCCACCTATCAAAGAGCCATGAGCATCATCTTCAGAGACCACTTATGCAAGACAGTGGAATGCTATGTTGACGATATAGCCGTTAAGAGTCGCTGCAAGGGAGACCATCTGCAGGATCTAAGGACGGTATTCGACCTAATGCGAGCGCATAATTTAAAAATGAACCCTACGAAGTCCTTTCTGGGCGTATCCAGCAGGAAATTCTTGGGCTTCATCATCACTGCACAGGGTATCCATATAGACCCTGAGAAGACGAAAGCAATCATGGAGATGGGTCCCCCAAGAAATCTCTGCGAACTCGGAGGCCTTCAAGGGAGGCTAGCTTACATCAGGAGGTTCATTTCCAACCTCTCAGGGCGATGTCGACCATTCACCCATCTCATAAAGAAAGGCGTCTCATTCGTATGGGATGAAGAATGCCAGCGCGCCTTCGACAGCATCAAAGAATATTTGTCAAACCCTCTAGTCCTGGTGGCCCCGGTTTCTGAAAAATAATTTCTACTCTATGTACGAGCAATGGAACACTCCTTCGGGGCTCTACTGGCACAAAACAACGACCCAGGCCATGAGCAAGCCATATATTACCTCAGTCGAATGATGATTGGGCCAGAGCACCGATACACCGCAGTGGAGAAGGAATGCCTTGTCCTGGTGTTCGCCATTCAGAAAATGCAGCACTATGTCACCGGACAAACGATACATGTGATCTCACGAGTCAACCCTCTCAGGGTCCTCATGACTAAACCAGGGGCACTCAGCTCTCGTCTCGCTACATGGGCAATATTGCTGTCCCCTTATCATATGATCTTCGTCCCACAAAAGGCAGCCAAAGGTCAAGCCCTGGCAGACTTCTTAGCAGCCCACCCAGGCTCTGAGTCCTCCAGAATATATGAAGAGATCCCAGATGAGGTCGCCGACTCGCATGCAACCTCTCACGATGATATATGGCAAATGTTATTTGACGGTGCTTCGAGGACCGGACCTAAAGACAATATAGTCGTCGGAGTCGGGGTAGTGCTGGTCTCCCCTTCCGGATTGGTGATTAACCGCGCTTATTCCCTCACAGAACCCTGCTCTAACAATATGGCCGAGTACAATGCTCTGGTCATTGGCCTCCAACTTGCAAGAGAGCTGGAGGTAGAATACCTTGAAGCATACGGCGATTCCCAACAAATCGTTAATCAGATCCGGGGCTCATACGAGGTCCGCCACGAAGACATTATCCCTTATCACCAAATAGCGATTGACATCATCTCGTCGTTCGAGGGGTTCTTCATCGAACATGTCCCTAGACTCCGAAATATCGAAGCTGATGCCCTAGCTGGTCTTACCGCTTCCCTAGCAGTTTCGAATTATGAAAGCCAATCAGTGGATGTGATAGGCCACGAACTGGTCTGTCCCAAGAACAATGTACAATTCGTGGCAAGTTATTCCGCCCAGACGATCGATGATGCCCCAGACTGGAGACAACCATTCATTGACTTTGTCGTCTACGACATCCTGTCCGAGAACCCAAAGGAAGCCACTTCCATCAGACAGCATTCTCTCAGATTCTTCTACGATACAGAGACGAAAATGCTGTATCGCCGCTCCTATAACGGATTACTGCTTCGGTGTCTATCAAATACAGAAGCCAAGGAAGCCGTACGAGAAGCTCATGATGGTATCTGTGGGGCCCATCAGCCTAACCCTAAATTGTAAGACCGCCTCCGCCGAATGGGCTATTACTAGCCCATAATGGTGGCAGATGCGATAGACTATGTAAGAAAATACAAAGCCTGCTAAGTCCACGCGGACTTCATTCACTAACCATCCGAATTTCTACATCCTACAGTGGCATCCTGGCCATTCGAAGCATGGGGAATGGATATCATTGGTCCAATCACCCCACCTTCCTTCCGAGGACATCGCTTCATACTTGCGATCACTGATTACTTCTCCAAATGGGCAGAAGCTGTCCCACTCGCAGAAGTCAAGACTTCAAACGTGATCAGCTTCCTTAAGCATCACGTCATCTACCGCTTTGGACTGCCCCGAAGGATCATCCATGATAATGGTTCGCAGTTTGCAAGCCACGCTTTCTATCGGTTTTGCGATAAGCACCGTATTCAGAATATTGCTTCGACACCGTACAACCCGGCAGCGAACGGGTTGGCAGAGGCATTCAATAAAACAATCATCAAACTCCTCAAGAAGTTTGTCTCCTCCAACGAACGCGACTGGAACGAGAAGCTCGGCGAGTGTTTTGGGCATACCGTACTATAGTCCGAACAGCTACCGGGAACACACCATTCTCTCTAATATACGGGAGTGAGGCAGTTCTCCCATTAGAGACTCAAATACCCTCACTCCGCGTCGCCCTCACTTATCAATTGACGACGGATGACAACTACCGACGTTGACTACAAGAGTTGGAGGCCTTAGATGAAAAGCGCCTCCTAGCTCAGCAAAGGATCGAGCTATACCAAGCACGCATCTCAGGAGCCTTCAACAAGAAGGTCAAAATCAGAACATTCCAAGTAGGCGATCTTGTTCTGGCAGTCCGGAGGCCAATGGTCATGACTCACAAGACCGCCGGCAAGTTCCAGCCAAAATGGGAAGGTCCATTTGTCATCGAGGCCATGTTCTCCAACGGTGCTTACCGCCTCGCAAAGTAAAACGGAGACTTGCTCATGTTGCCCGTCAACGACAAGTTACTGAAGAAATATTACGTCTATACAACATTCTCCAGATTATTGAGTTACGTACCCGCTGGTACCACTGAACTCACCCTCATAGTTTTCCAGATTATTGAGTCACGTACCCGCTGGTACCACTGAACTCACCCTCATAGTTTTCCAGATTTTCGAGTGATGTACCCGCTGGTACCACTGAACTCACCCTTATAGTTTTCCAGATTTTCGAGTCACGTACCCGCTGGTACCACTGAACTCACCCTCATAGTTTTCCAGATTTTTGAGTCAAGTACCCGCTGGTATCGCTGAATTCATGCTCACCATTCTCTAGATTCTCGAGTCATGTACCCGCTGGTACCTCTGAACTCACATCTCGGTCACTCTTTCAGGTAGCAAGTCATGTATGATCATACCTCTGAACTTTCTTCTTGAAGGAGATCCTCCCTCATGATCTAATACCCGCACTCCCAGTGCACAAAAAGGGTAATCGATCCACAAATTTCTAAAACGGCCATGTCCTCATTACCTCTGAGTCGTTCCACTTCCGCCAAAAATAAATCACCCCTTACATAGAACTTCCATGTCCTCATTACCTCTGAGTCGTTCTATGTGCCCTCCTTCATTGAGCCCACTCCTGTCATGTCCTCATTACCTCTGAACGGGAAGGCTCCGTCGAAGAAACCTTCATACTTGCCATGTCCTCATTACCTCTGAGTAAGTATGATGATCCCCTTTTGACCTATTATCTGTACCCACAACCGGAGTACGCCAAGGGTAATAGGTCCACAAATGTCCTCTGTTGACCACAAATGTCCTCTGTTGGCCACAAATATTCTCTGTTGACCACAAATGTCCTCTGTTGACCACAATTGTCCTCTGTTGACCACCAACATCCTTCGTCGAGTTCACTCTTGCCATGTCCTCATTACCTTTGAGCAAGTATGACGATCCCCTTTTGACCTATTATCTCTACCCACAATCAGGGTACGCCAAGGATAACAGGCCCACAAATATCCTCAGCTAAATTTCTCAGCACAAACCGACCATCTCATCATGCCCCAGGAGCCCAGCTGCTCTACGGCATTCCTTTTCCCAATACCAAGAGCACCCATGACCACCTTGCCATGGCTGCTTCAGGTATCCTGACCAAAACTTGTTATCTGTACCTAAAACCAAGGTATGCCATAGGTAACAGGTCCACAAATATATCCCCTATGTGGGGGAGAACATCACCACAATATCACAGGCACAGCAAGCAATTCAAATGAAGGGTAGAATTGAAAGCACTCTTTATTTGAAGGAAGAAAAAAAAGGCACTACATGTTTGGGACCACGTCCCGTTCAAAAGAAAAAGAGAGAAAAGAAAACAAAAGAAAAAAAGGCCGACTACAGCTCAGCATTACATAATTCTAGGAGCCGGTTTCTCACTGAGGTGGTCCCGCGCTCAATCCGTCGTCGAGTCCGACGCTCGGCCTCCTGGAATAACCGTTCCCCATCATCCAAGCCCAAGAGCGCCTGGTAGTCGTCTTCCAATTTCTTCAGGGCAGTCTCCAGGTCAGTCGAAGCCTGATTAACCCCGTCAACCTCCTGAACAATTAGCTCCCTTTTATTTTGGGCAGCCTCAAGTTCAGACTCCAAGAAATTCAACTTCTCCTGAAGCGCAAGGATCTGCTCCCGCGTCTCAGTAATCTCACGAGAGACAGATTCCTCCCGAGCCGTGACGTTTTCATTTGCATAACTCAGTTGATCATACCGATCAGATAAATTGCTGAGATCCTTCAGTATGGCTGATCTGGTCTTATCTCGAGCAGCCCTGGTCCTCTCTATAACAGCGATAAGGGAACCCCGCTCCTCGTTTATAACAACAGACAGATCAGCCTACCGTAATACTCGGAGCTCGGCCACCAGCTGATCAGCCTCTAATAATTTTGCCTCCAGAAGCGAAGTCATCCCTGCATTACCAGGAAGATTCCTAAGGATATTAATTTGACCCTGAGCGCATTGTCGGGCCAAGGTGAAGGAGGTCCCTCTTTCCACAGCAGCCTCAATTCCCCTCTTCAAATGACGATAAAAACTGGCAACCACGTCCTGTAACGCGTCGTCCAGAACTTCAGCAGAGGATCGCGTCAGGGGAAGCAGGGATGGCAACGTCGAAGAAGTAACGCTAGAGCTTGCCACCGGGGGAACGGAGTCTGAGTAGAACGATGCATGAATGGCGGCCAACTCATCTTCCGCTGTCCGGAGAGCTTGGATACTCGGTAGGGCAGAAAGGTCGATTCTCGGAGCCACCGGAGCAGAGGATGACGCAGGGACCATCGTTCCCTGCCCCGACTGCCCCGGTAACTGGCCCGCTAAACTCGAGCCCCCAGAAGGCCCATCAAGACGAGTCGGACGGTGAGAGGGTACACCCCTCTCCACCAGTGCCCCTTCGGCTGGGTTTGTCTCAACAATATCCATCCCCGGCACTGGAAAGGCAGGACCTGTATGCCCAGAATAACAATCAATCAATGCAACCCGAAGGACGTAATGATGGAGCAGATAGGCTTCCTCACAGGTTAATATTCGACTAATCTTACCAGGGGAGGGGCATGAAGGCTGCAGCTCATCCACGACTGGCATGGACCCCTCACCCGCGATCCCCGAGTGAAACTCAGCCACGTCCTCTGTCCCCGCCACCTCGAAGGGGGATACAGATTGATCTGCATCATCTTGAAGAGGAACATGCTCACGGGAGTCCCCGTCATCCTGGATCACCACCTCGGCATCTTGAAACTCTTTTTCTTCTCCTAACACCTAAAAGAGGGAACGAAGACGATTAGAATTGAAGCTAGAAGGAAAGAAGGAAGAAGGAACCGAGAGCGGTTTTGTTACCTCTGACGCAGGGTTGACTTCTTCTCTACTTTCTTTTATGGCTAGCGGGCGGTGCCTAGTCGCAACCAGCTTCCGGGATCGAGAAACACCGCCAAGAGGAGAAACTTGCCTGCTACGTTTCGGAGTAGGACCAGGCACAACGAGTGACTGATCCCCCAACATCTCATCTGACAAAATAGGCGGCTGATCCACCTCTGCGTCTGCCACTGGAAGGATAGAGTGATCTCCATCATGCTCGTTGCCTTCATCACCCTCAGCAGCGGAATCCAAATCTGGCGCTTCGACTCTAGTCTTTATTTTCTTGGCCCCTTGAGAGCCTTCCTCCAGACCGGTACCAACAATAAAACTGGTACCTGGGTTAAAACCGACCGGGGGTTTGTTCGCCATGACATGATACAAAGCCGCCATATACAAGATCTCTACTAACTCCTTAATAGCAGGGACCGAGAAAATGGTACGAGTATGGAATGAATTATAATATTGCCAAGCCCTGATACCATCAAGAAGGCTACCTTCATAACCCAGACAAGAGCTGGGGCTGTCTAGACAAAGTTGGCTGTATCCAAACTGCCGGGCAAACCTGCTAGGCAGATAAGGCTCCAGAAAGATAGTATTGCGGTTACGATACACTAGATGTGCGGGGCAGATGTTACATAGCCATAGGAGCATCTGACCATCCAGAAGCTGAGGGGGTACAATACCGTCAAGATGTACAGCCTCTATGTCCCTGGCAGTAAAGCGAGGGACGGATACGAAAATATAATACTTATCTGCCCTCGCCAATGCCATCCGGCAAGCCCGCATGGTCTCACATTCCCAAGGCTCGTCACGATAGCAGAAGATAAATGCGTCATCATCAGTCACACCGTCTTCAGAACCCGGTCTTATCAAAGACGGATAATGTATCAGCAGCCACCCCATCAAATAGTGATAGGACAACTCAGTTCGTTCAAAATCCTTGGTCACATCGCGAGCAATAACTTTGGATGTGAAGGTACGAAGGCCACGGTCTATGCTGGACACCATGGCCGGGAGAAGAGCTAGCCGGATTCGCAAAACTAACTTCACAGCCGGAAGGATAAAGTTACGACTAATTCTCTTAATAGAACCGGCTCCTCCCGAGACTACATAATTTCGTAGCCAGATCATCAAAAATCCCGCCAGAAGTGCCTTCTCGGACAGCTCTTGGGTATCCTGGTAAAAGTAACCAAAAGGGTCAGTCTTACTCCCAAATCTGTCACTGGTAATGGCCACTCTCTTAGCCGACGACACCAAATCCTTAACCGCTTCCCGAGATCGAGGGTGACGAGAGGTAACTTGACATGAGGCATCTGTCGGAAAGAGATAATGCACCCAGTCCTTGGTGTGGGGAGCATTCTCTTTCGAGTAACTATCCTTTCGGGTTATCTGATGACATGTGCTATAATGGCACAGTATCTCTTGGTAAAGAGCTACGAAGCCAGGATACCGTCGTTCCAAATCTTTGAGTTCCTTATTAGTGGGAGTATACGCTTTAAAAGCTTCGTCCCCCCAAGGAAGCTTGGAGACCGCGTGCATTTCATGGAGCGCGAGTCCCATTTCCCCTACAGGTGTGTAAAAGGTTCCCGTACGGCAATTATACATCTCCAGCAGAGACATGAACAGCTTCTTGTTTATGGACAAGCCATGACTGGTGCCTCAGATAGCGTGGTAAAGGCCAATCTTACACAAAAAGGCCTTATACTTCTGCAAGATCCACGTAGACAAATTGGTCCACGAGGGAATAGGGTGTACCCAACCAGGGAACATCAACCGACCAACGGGATAGGAGCCCTTCCGAGCAAGTTGATTTATAAAAGTATCGGCAGTAGAAAATGTGAAGTTAGGGCCCGCCACATTCAGGAAAGAACCTGGGACCAATCCCGTCACAGAACAGCTAGTATGCACCTTGCCGGCAGTCACGGACTTCAGATTATTATTATAATGGATGTTCCCCACAAACATCCCACTTCTGGTAGGGGTTAAAGTCTCCTCCATCTTTCGGTCCAATGGGAGCATATTGAACCAAAATAATGGGACGTGTCGCTCCATCTGGGGGATGAGGATCGCCATCTCGTTAGAGATAAAACTCCAATTCTCCGACACCTCCAGAACATGACTGTTCTCTACGGTCAAGGCATCTCCAAAGAAGAAAGCCAGGCTTCAAATATTTTTCTTCGAATTTCACGGAGTTCATCATAGCGTTAAAGAAATAGAAAGAATGGTGCTTGATGGCATTCAGTCTAGCCAGAGGCTCATCGCTCGGAAACTGGTCCGTCATATGCTGAATAATATGGTCGTACCTATAGCCGAGAGCAGCTTGGGCGCTACCCACCAAGAGTTCTCCAGCAGTGTTAACCGGCAGATTCACTGAAAAAAAGACAGAGAAAGATAAGTTAAACGGATGGATAAAGAGAGCTGATTGGGTGCTTCCAAGCCTCATGCGACTCAGGAAAGCATCCATGCGGCTCCATGAAGCCTTATGCGGCTCCGAAGCCTTATGCGGCTCCAAAAAGCCTCATGCGGCTCAAGCTCAGAAGAACACTTATGCGGCTCCGTGCAATAAAAGTCTATGCGGTTTAGCGTCGCTTATGCGGCTTCGCCGACGAAGCGCATATGCAGACACGATGGTTTTCTTATGTGGCTCGCAGCTCAGCCGTAGGGCGAACATACGACTTGCAAAGACTCATGCATAAAGTATGCGACGTAGCCATGGCAGTTAGGGTTCTTTAACTCATACATTGTCCTTACCAGTAATGGGGGGGTGAACGTCAGGATGAACATCAGGTACGACGACCGGCGGAGGAGCAGCCGCAGTCGAGGCGGAAGTAGAGGCTGTCTTCTTGCCCTTTGCTGCCACGGTCTTCTTGGGAGCCATTAGTTATCGAAGAGGAGAAGGACAATCGAGATAGGAAAGATTTGAGGAAAAAGAAAGAAAGTAAAGAAGCCCTTTCTCTCTTCAAACTCCTCTTATTTATAGGAGGACGGAAGAAGGAGGACACGTGGGCCAATAACCGCCTCATAAAAAGCGAAACCGACTCCTCGGGTTTCGTCTCCGAGATTCACCCAGGGCGTAAAATCTGAAAGATTTAATGAGCTGACCCTTGGGATTTCCCCTTACAAAATGGCGCTGAAACGAATTTGAGACAATTAAAGACTCGCCCACGTGGCGAGAAGCTATGCGGCTGAACAGTCCCCTGCGGCTGAACCACCTACGCGGCTGAACAATCTATGCGGCCAAGATCTTTATGCGGTCAGGGTTTTATATGCGGCCAAAAAGGATATACAGCCATGCTTCTTATTCAAAGTATTTCAATTTTGCAAATTGAAAACTTTGAAGGGGGTCTTGTAGAAGCATGGAAAATATTAAAGAAAATGATCCATGCAGCCAAGGAACCTCATGCGGCTCAGAAAGCCCATGCGGCTCAGAAAGTCATGCGGCATAAGGGACTATGCGGTCCAAGACATCCCATACGGCTCAGAAGATACGTGGCGTAACAGTGTTCCCCTCCGACCTATGCTGCATTAATTACTTTGACGGCTGACAACTCTGAAAAAAGTGACAGCCTGACACAAGAGAGGCAATTATGACTCTGTCATAATGACAGACCCCTAGAGAAGAGAAAGAGATCTCTGACACAAATCCCCCGAGAGCCATAAAAATGCTACGTGGCCTTGCCATATGGGCGTTCGTATACGGCTCGAGCAAAGACTTCTCCAGCGGTTCAGAATAAAGCCGTCCTATGCGGCTCAGGCCGAGACAGCCTCATGCGGCTCGAGCAAAGACTTCTCATGCAGTTCAGAATGAAGTCGTCCTATGCGGCTCAGGCCGAGACAGCCTCATGCGGCTCAAGCAGAGGCCTTCCCATACGGCTCAAGCGGACCATTTCCATACGGCTCAGGCGGATGTATCCCTATGCGGCTCGCAATGATCACCTCCATGCGGTCCAAAGGTTTGAGGGAGGGCCACTACCCAGGCAGCCCTGACACGTAGCCCAAAACCATATGCGGCCCAAATATTATGCGGCCCAAATCTTATGCGGCTCAATCTTTATGCGTTTCAGATCCCCCAGTGGTTCCTAGGACACGTGTCCTAAGCCGATAAATTTCTCAGATTTATTGCAGTCAAAGATCGGGTCAAATCCCCATAATCTGGGACACGTGGCAAGAGAATAAATCAAATTTATTCGCAGACATCAGAAGATCATTATGAGGAAGATTTATTCTCATTAGCATTAATTGCTGATGAAATTTGGTGTAATCTACACTCAATGGTCCGGATTCGTCACAATCAAAACAAACGGCCTAGATTGACCAATCCACAGGCCACCGCCATCTCCAAGAGGCAATCATTATAAACCCTAATGATGCTCCCACTATTATAAATAGCAAGGTGCCATTCCCTTGTAAAAAAAGACTGGACAGAGAAAGATAGGCACATACAGAGAGACACTCCCCCCAATAATCAGAGAGAAGAATCCACAGAGATCAATCCAGAGAGAGGAGAAGCAGAGAGAGCAAAGAGAGCATTTCTTCCAACGCCAAGCAATCTTCTGGAGCCAAGGCTGCATACCAATCGTCCAAGGAGTAAGGCAGAGCTGCCGTCGCTTTTCCGAGCCTCTATCGTCACCCCCCAGAATCTAAAATAAACAATTGTACTTAGATTGTTGTACCTAGGTTTTTGTCCCTAGGCTTTCTTTGTACAAGCGAGTTTGTAACGTGAAGTAAAAGTCCGGTCCTCCGATAATTGTTCTGTTCTTTTATATTTTATGGCAAACAGTATAATCACATTATGCAGATCCAGAACGAGATCGCCCAACTGGAAGCCGACTTAAGGGCGGCAACATCTGAACAGGAGGATTATCTGTCTCAAGCTGCCATGACTGCCACTATTTTTGCCCATTTAGAAGAACAGCTGGCGAAGTTGGAGGGAGAGTATCTGAGTCTGATCCTTTTCGAGGATGAAGCAGCTCGTCAAGAAGAGGCACGGCACCGAGCTACCACGAAGTCTGAGGCCGAAGTCGCGGCTCTAAGAGACAATATAAACCGCCTATGTATCTCGTAGATTTTTGTAGCTTTCTTTTTTTCCTAGCCGTCATGGCTCTTGTACCTTTTTTTGTCTTTTAATAGACGTAAAGAATAAAGAATCTTTCGAAGTGAATGTGGTTTTGTGAAATATCGAAACTAGAGGTAAAGTAGACGTAGCAAGGATATTTCTGGTAGATTTTCCGCTGGAGAATTTTGATGTGGACCTATTATCCGTTTATATTCAAGTTCATTCGAATATAGATAATAAGTTGAATGAAGCTGCTAGTAGAGGTAATATGGATGTAATAGCAGAGGATGTTCTATATCAGACCAGAGGTAATATGGACATAGAAAGATATATAACGTTAGGTGGGAGTGGATAATTCATAGGTAGTAAGGACATGATTATCCTTGATGAATTCTTTGCTCAGAGGTTATATGGACATGGCAAAACATAATTATTTCACTGGAGAAATAATTATCGAAAAATAATTCAGAGGTAATAGGGACGTGACTTGTTTTCGTCAAATCGAATTTGGAAAGAGTCAAAAATGGGAATGATTCCACTGGAGAAATATTTTAGAGGACCTATTATCCAGGGCATATTCAAGACTCTTAAAATACGGATAATAGTTAGATAATTTTTCGAATCATATAAACATCGCACTGTACATTTACATGACTGAACATATGTGAACATTACGTAAGAAGGTTACACATAGTATTTCTTCAGGAACTTGTCGTTGATAGGCATCATAAGCAAATTACCATCGGGCTTGGTTAGTCGGTACGCACCATTAAAATACACTGATTCGAGCTCCTGGAGTCGCAGACGGTAGCTTTCTTCGGTAGTCAACTCGCTGGCTAAGGCTACTCGAAGAGAAGGAATCTGGATTTCCAGGGGAAGAACTGCTTCGCTCCCATAAATTAGAGAGAATGGCGTACTACCTGTTGGAGTCCGGACCGTTGTACGATAGGCCCATAGACATTTACCGAGCTTCTCATTCCAATCGTGCTTGTTCGAAGACACGAACTTCTTGAGAAGTTTTATGATAGTTTTATTGAAGGCTTCTGCTAGCCCGTTAGTCGCTGGATTGTAGGCAGTAGAGGCTATATTCTGGATTCGATTCCTATCGCAGAACCGATAGAATACATGGCTTATAAATTGTGGACCATTATCATGGATGATCCTGCGAGGTAAGCCGAAGCGATAAATGACATGATATTTGATAAAACTGATCACGTTTGACGCTTTCACTTCGGTGAGCGGTATAGCTTTCGCCCATTTGGAGAAGTAATCGGTTATGGCTAGGATGAATCGATGTCCTTTGGAGGAGGGCGGGCTGATTGGTCCTATGACGTCCATTCTCCAGGCTTTAAATGGCCAAAATGCTGCCGTCGGGTGTAGGAACTCCGAAGGTTGATGAATAAAATCGGCGTGCAGCTGACAAGCTCTACACTTCGCATATTCAACAGCATCTGCTATCATTGTGGGCCAGTAATAACTCATTCGTTTGAGGCGATCTTGTAATTTAGGGCCTGGTTTATGTGCACCACAGACTCCATCGTGAGCCTCCCGGAGTGCATGTTTGGCTTCTGTGTCTGATAGGCATCGTAATAGTAGCCCGTCGTAAGAACGTCTGTACAGTATCTTGGTAGCTGTGTTGTAGTAAAATCTGAGGGATCGCCTTTGGATGGATACTGCTTCCTTCGGGTCCTCAGGGAGGATTCCATAGACGGCGTAATCTATGAAAGGAAATCTCCAGTCTTTAGCATCGACGCTTGTTTCCGTTGCATAACTGTGATGAATATGCAAGGCATCTTTCACACAGAATAGTTCTCGACCAGAAACTGTGATCGACTGCTGAGTATTGGTAGGAATGGTCAAGGAAGCAGCAAAACTGGCTAGATCATCTGCTTCTATGTTCTGTAGTCGATAAAAGAATCCAGCGAAAGTAGATGCCAACTCGATTGTTGCTCTGTGGTAGGGGATGAGATCTTCGTGGCGTACTTCATAATCTCCTCGGACCTGACTGACTATTAGCTTGGCTTTGCCGTAAGCTTCTAGATAGTCAACTCCCAGTTGCTTCGCCAGTTGTAGGCCGATTAATAGGGCATTATAGTCGGCCACGTTGTTGGTGCATGGTTCCACAAGAGAATATGCACGATGTATTACCAGATGATCAGGTAACACGAGTACGACACCTACTCCAGCCACGATATTTCCTTTAGGTCCTGTTCTTGATGCACCGTCAAAGAACATTCTCCAAATAGGGATTTCTTCAGTTACAGTGTTAGACTCCAATACTTCATCGGGGATTTCGTCGTAGAGTTTGGACGATTCTGGCACCGGATGAGCTGCTAGGAAATCAGCTAATGCTTGGCCTTTTACTGCCTTCTGAGGAACGAAGAGCATATCGTATGGAGTCAACAGCATTGCCCATGTAGCTAAATAGGAATTGAGAGAGCCTGGTTTAGTCATGAGTATTCTGAGAGGGTTGACTTTAGATATAATATAGATAGTCTACCAAGACACATAGTGGCATATCTTCTGGATGGCAAATACTAGTACAAGGCATTCCTTCTCTACCGGTGTGTATCTGTGTTCGGCACCCACCATTGTGCGGCTGAGGTAGTAGATTGCTTGTTCATGGCCATATTCGTTCTTCTTAGCTAATAGGGCGCCAAGAGAATGGTCCATAGCGCAGACATATAGTAGGAAGGGCTTCCCCATTATTAGAGCTACCAATACTGGAGGGCTTGTAAGATACGCCTTGATGTCGTCGAATGTGCGTTGACATTATTCAGTCCAGACAAAAGATACGCTTTTCTTCATGAGCTGAGTGAATAGTTGACACCTTCCAGAAACGTTTGAAATAAATCGTCTGATGTAGGCTAGCCTTCCTTGTAGTCCGCGTAGCACTTTGAGGTTTCTTGGAGCATGCATATCGAGGATAGCCTTTACTTTCTCTGGGTCAAGATGTATGTCCTTTGAAGTGATGATGAAACCAAGAAACTTGTCGCTAGATACTCCCAGAATAGACTTGGTTGGTTCATCTTGAGTTGGTGTGCACGCATTATTTTGAACACCGTTCTCAAGTCTTGGAGGTGGTTGCCCTTGAGACGAATTTTAATTGCGACATCGTCTACGTAGCACTCCATAGTTTTGCGCAAATAATCGCAAAAATGGCTCGCTGGTATGTCGCCCCTGCATTCTTTAATCCGAAGGGTACCATCGTATAGCAGTATACCCCCAACGGTGTTCGAAAATATATGTGCTTCTCATCGTCGGGGAACATCTTGATCTGGTTGTAGCCTGAGAACCCATCCATGAAGGACATCCCCTCGAAGCCACAAGTATTTTCGATCATTACGTCAGTGATTGGTAGAAGGAACTCGTCCTTCGGGCATGCAGAGTTTAAATCACGGTAATCGATACAGACTCAAACTTTACCGTTCTTTTTCATGACTGGAATGATGTTGGCTACCCAGTCTGGGTGTTGTTCTTCGCGAATGAACCCACTGGCAATGAGCTTCTTGACTTCATTCTCGATGGTCTCCAAGACATCTAGTCGGAATCGTCGTTGTTGCTGCTTCACTGGATTAGCTTTAGACAAAATATTCAGGCGGTGCATGGCGACTTTAGGGTCCAAGCCTGGCATGTCTTCATAGCTCCATACAAAAATATCGATATATTCTCTTATAAGCTGTATAAGATATTGGCGTTTATCGCCAGATAGACTTTTGCTGATAAAGATTGGTTTGAAAGATGATTCATCTCCTAAATTGACTTGGATGACTTCATCTTTGGTAGGTGGTCTACATTGTTCGAAGCGCAGCTCCCACCTAGTGTCCATCTTTTGAGCCCATTGTTCGAGTTCGATTGATTGGACGTCGTCTGTGATTTGGTCAACGAAAACTATGTTGACGGACAGAGTTGCTTTGAATATGCCGCCAATGCTGGAGTCTGAGTCCTAGAGGGAAGACTCAGAAGAATGAGAACAACGATCTACTTCATCATCTGATCTTTCGGGAGTTGTTAGAGGAGTGACATAGCCCAAACCAACACCGTTTCGTTGAAAGTAATTCTCAGGTTTGCCAAGAGGAACAAAGTGTCATATTGGCAACCGTCGTCCTCGACCGTAATTTAGCCCCTGGTCACTTTTGATGTCATATCCCATATTCTGGATGATATTCTTGGCCTGCCAACTATACCGGAAAAGTTACATTTTCCCAGAGTCATAGTTAGCTTCTGTGTTGTGCTTGGGAGAAGTAGAGTCTGGAACGAACTTTCTCTCGCCAATTATACGACCGAAGATGATTAGTTCCTCATCCCTCTTTTTGGCTGGAACTATGAAGTAGTGGATATCCTCTGGGTAAACTTTTTCCCGCAGGTGAGGCGTCGTGACCGGCATACAGAGGTGTGGTCCTATGCCGTTCTCTAGAGCGTATATCGTATCTATGTAGTGGTTTACTGTAAAACCCCTAATTTTCTACTAATTATTTTTTTTATTATTAATATTTGTACGGATTTAAAATTTTGTATTGCACGTCGCGTAGTCGTATTTTACGTCGCGCACGAAATTTTATTTTTGCTCGACGAGTGCGAATATGTGGGAGCGTACATATTTTAGAAAAATATTTTATTTATTATTTTAGAGTTTCAAATAATATAATAAATAGTTTTGCTATCATTTCTAACTTGTAAAAGTTATTAATAATAAATAATATTTTTGTATACTAGAAAAGCATAATTATGTAAAGAATATTTTTGCATACATATATATCGTAATTATTTATTGGTCTAATTTAAATAAAAATCTAATTTTCGAGATTTATTAATATTAATATTTTATTATTCAAAAAGATATTTAAAAATATTTATTATTTTCAAAATTATTATTATTGGTATTTTGAAAAATATATTTGAAAGTTATTTTGGCCATTTAAATCGTGATTTGATATTTGGACTTATTTAAATAGATACCCATATTGGAATTTGATTTATTGATTTGATTTAAACTAAAATTTAATTTGATTTAAATTGGATTTGATTTGAGATTTGATCTATTGAATTATTTAAATTAAGTATTGAATTATCTACTTGGGTTTTAAATCTATTCCTAATCCTATCCAAAGTGGGAATTCCCACATCCTATAAATAGGCAGGTACTCCTCCATATTATTCATCCACAAATTCCTCCACACAAATATTTCCTCCACCACAAGTGAAGTACCTCGTGTCCGTGTCCGTGTTCCACGTCCCAAATTCTTATTCCATCCATTATAAATATATTTATTTTTCGTGTCGACAACTCCGACACAATTCATCCAAAACCCAATTCCTACTCTAGCAATCCTAACCCTAAACCCTATCTCCTTCCCTGCCTTCCCTGAACCCAGCCGTCGCCCACTCCAAACCACCACAGCCATCGTCACACACTGCACACCCGTAGCCACCCAACCAAACATCCCTCCGCGGCCATCGTCGCGGCAGCCCAGCACCACCACCCATCACAAACCCACAAACACCACCCTGCCATCGGCAGCATCCCGACAGCCCCCGACGACGACAATCATCACAGCCAATATTTTTTCCAAACACAGAAAATAGAAAAAAGCCTCACCTGAGCCTTCCGCCCCGACACGGCGAGCACCGTCGTCGCCACCACGTACACCCTCA
Source organism: Iris pallida (assembly GCA_029216955.1). Lineage (NCBI taxonomy): Eukaryota > Viridiplantae > Streptophyta > Magnoliopsida > Asparagales > Iridaceae > Iris > Iris pallida. The sequence goes on from JANAVB010038820.1 coordinate 6,533,174, forward strand.
CCGCCGCTGAGCCACCCGACCGCCGGAACCCTTCACCCCGCGCGCCCCGTCCGCTCAGCCAAACCCTCTTCCTTTCTCGGCTCCCCCTCTCCACCCGTCCGCCGCCAGGACCGCCGCTCCTTCTCCTTTTCCCACGCGCGCCGCTCTCCGCCGACCCTTAGCCTCCGCCCTCCTCGATCTGTCTCACCGCCGACCTCCGTGCGGTATGCCCTGTCACCGCCGCCCATCCGCTCCTCGGCCAGCGCCGGAGCTCAGCGCCGCCCTAAGCGTCCTGGCGACCGCCTCTTCTCTCCCACTCCTCCTCGGACCAACGCCCGATCCGCCGTTGCGCCGCCGCATACACGAGCCTCCCCGTTGAACCCTCTCTCAGCCCCCGGTCGGACTTGACCACCGACAACCTCCCGCTCTCCTCCTTCCGCGTCCGCTGCACGCCGAGTCCCTTCTGCCCATCTTCCTCCGCCTCGGTTCCCTCCGCTCCTCCTTCGATCTCTTCCTCCCGTCTCTCTCTCTCTCTCTCTCTCTCTCTCCGCCTCTCTCCCTCTCACTATTTTCTTTAACTCTCTCTCTCTCCCGTTCTTTTCTCAAGCTTTCTTTTTTTTTCCTTTTTAACTTCCTCTTTCCCACTGTGGGAGAAGAGATTGTTGTGTTTACTGTTGATGGCAACTGAAATTTTTTATATTTTATTCGTTTTGTTTCCTACTTTTCGAGAAGCAGAGTTTTTGTTTTACTTCCCTGACTGCTTCCCGAGGAAGCTTTGGCTATTACTATTTATTCTTAGTTGTTATTATTATTATTATTATTATTATTATTATTATTATTATTATTATTATTATTATTATTATTATTATTATTATTATTATTATATTATTATTATGATATGATTAATATTACTAACTATAGTATTGCAATAATATTTTACTGTTACTATTATTATTGTTAATACTATTATTTCATTATTATTATTATTGTTATTTTCATTATTGTTATTATTATTATTTTATTCTTTATATGTACAAAATCTATTGTATGGTTATATTACTATTATTATTAATATTTTGATATTAGTTAAGTATATTGTTTGGCTTACTTATATTAGTTTTGTTAATTATTATTAATATACATCGAGATATTTTTGAACCATATTAGCGTATTAGTTTTGATGATTCTAACATTTTCTACCCAGTTGAATTATATCTTTAATATAAGAAAGGAGTTTTATGACTTTTAGTTATTTATTTAGAATATTTGGATAAAAGAAAAACATAGAATTTTGTCTAAATCGATTTTTTCCAAATTTTTGTGTGTTTATCAAATATTATTTTTTTACTAATAAAAATATAGCTCCTATCTAATATCTAAATTTTGACGAACTTAGTATTTTTATCCAAAAAATGATTTTTCTTTACTGTGAGTATGTTTCTTATACTTATTTTGACTTATGAAAACTAGTTTTAGGAATTATAAATATTTTCTAAAACTCGTATATATATAAATATTTATTTATCCATCATTTCTTTAATTTCTCTCCCGTCCGTATCCAAGTCCTGTTGTTCTTATTCCTTCGGCCATTTCGAGACTACCTTATGTCCACCCTAACTAAATTGACCCTTCTGGACCCAATGGAACTGTCCGTACCACCATCCGAGGTCACTATGCACAGTTGTTACACCGAAGTCACAGTTCATGCTACCGTGATATTCGCAGTACCCCAGGCACCCTACCAGGCAAGACACATTGTCATTAGCTGTTTATTTATTTTAGCTCATATTTCATGCATTATTTACTTTTTTTATGCAAAATAAATTGTGATACATGGCATAACTGTTAGAACTTACTGTTCATTTATTTTTCCTGCTATGTATTATTTTTCTCACATTAAACCTAGATTTAAGGGACCACCTTGTGTCTTGTATTCATTGGCCTTGACACGTTATAACACGAGGTTGTGTGTCGCATGTAGAACACAGAAGTACGTGATTGGCTGGCCACCAGTACGTACAAGCCGTACGATAGGAATAACCGCTAATAGAGGTTGCATGCTAGTTTGACTTAGCGGTTATAGTGGTTTGTGTTGTGGATACAACACAGTAGGCATTGGGCGGGGAGGACAATTCCTTAGCGTATGGGCTTCGATGCACTTTCTCTTTTGTAACCCGTGAGCTCCGCCGGAGACGCGGGTCAGATTACTGACGGCCACTGACGATTCTGCGGAACGTCATGCTCTTACTGCTGGGGCCTCTGGTGCCCAAGGGGGGACTACGCCGATCCTATTTAGCCAGGGCCTATGCGTAGGAAGGATTGTTCTTAACAATATCTCACTTAAATCGGTAGGCTACCCTATCCGTTAGGTACGAGTACTTTTGGTTTGGGTACTTGTATCTGACCGTGGCTTGGAACAATAACTTGTCGCGGATTAGTTTGTCACATCTTGTCCTTGTTTGGTTGTAGATGTGACTTACTACTTCGATGAGAAGGTATTGAACCTTGTTGGGGTCCGGATACCATATCGGATACTTAGCATGGAAAGATACGTCGCCGTGAATTAGTTTACCATCTTCTGTCCTTGTTTGGTTGGGGGGATGGTACACTCGTTCAGTAGGTGCGTATTGGAACATGTTATAAATTCGATTGACTTATTTATTGAGCAATATTTATTCAGTTTATATGGCATGCTATTATGTGTCTTGTTACGTCCCTCTGAGGACCTGGTTGTCTTGCCAGGTGTGTGCTATTGTCTTTCGCAGGTGCTTTAGCTCTAGTCGTGATCTTCGCTACTTCTTCGAGGATGATTGCATTTGGATCGTCTTCACTTCGCTCGCCAAAATATCTTTTCTTATGTATTTTTTCTTTACATATTGGTAGTGGATTTGTCTCCGCCCAACATATTGTATCAAGACAATTTATTCTTATTATATGACATTTTCTATTCATTTATTTTGTGTGGATGAGATTAGTTATGGTTCTACTGCATTTTACAGCTTATGTATTTATACGAGGCTTCCATATATTGGAGTATACTTCGTATGAATACAGCTGGCATGGATACGTACCTAGTCCTACGTATTTTGGGACTGGGGCGTTACATGTTTTTGTGGTGGCCCATGCAGGTCAAGATAAATTATTTGGTTACTTTACCGTACCAAGCAAGCCTGCGATTAGGATTAGAAGTCTAGGATCTCATCCACATACTTGACCTTTTCCTCGATTCCATATTCGACTGACTCATCGATTGCATCTTGCTTGATTCCTTCCATCATTATTCTTATCTTCCCTTCGTGCTTGCTAGAGATTGACCCTACTAGTTAGATGTCCCAAACACCTTAGTTTAATTCTTTAAGTTGGGTAGAATACCCCACGACCTGACACACCCTTGACCATTAAGGAAATACAAATAGTATTATCTAGACTATAGAGACTAGAAGAATTCAACCCATTTGGTCAACCAAGCCTTGGTAAATAAACCGTAGAATGACGGTATAGGAATAAACAAGACTTAGATCCTTATGACTCTTAGACTATTCATAATTGTTTTTATTCATCTACCATCGTGCCTATATTTTTTTTACTATCTAGACTAATGATGCTAAAGTAGCCTAGTTTTGCAAGCTCAATTCTTCATCAAGCTTGTTCATGACATATGTTATTGGATGCATCCACTAACGTACTGTCTACTCAGAACTGGTGCATGATGGTCTGATCAACCGAGTGCACTTTGGTTCGCTTTTGTCTATTATTCTACGTGGATGGAACATAGTTAAACTTACCCTTAGAACCCCAACCACGACTGCCTTGACAATCCCTTTGAATTATTCAATCGTCTTTGAATCACGTATTCGTATTCGATAACGCCTCCTTCGAACTCTATATTGCTTTCGCCTTCACCTATTTTAGAAGGACGAAGGCGTTATACTAGCACTTCCTCTAGCTATCCTATCACCTATGACCATTATCACTCGATATTGCTATTTCTCCCTCCTAAACTACTCGTCCTTTTTTCGACCCTATAATTACTGTCATGACCCTCTAATTAAAGCGAATCTATTTCGTTCTCTAAATCGTGACCCTCATTCAGTCCCCATGACCATACCGTATTATATTTTTCCATGATCTAGACCGCAATTTCTTACGACGTGATTTTGTTATCGATTGTTCCTCATCAATACCCCCTTGTATCCTCTCACCCCCTACTAATTCTTAATTTCGAGGACGAAATTCTTTTAAGTTGGGTAGGATATAAAACCCCTAAAATTCTACTAATTATTTTTTTTATTATTAATATTTGTACGGATTTAAAATTTTGTATTGCACGTCGTGTAGTCGTATTTTACGTCGCGCACGAAATTTTATTTTTGCTCGACGAGTACGAATATGTACGAGCGTACATATTTTAGAAAAATATTTTATTTATTATTTTAGAGTTTCAAATAATATAATAAATAGTTTTGCTATCATTTCTAACTTGTAAAAGTTATTAATAATAAATAATATTTTCGTATACTAGAAAAGCATAATTATGTAAAGAATATTTTTGCATACATATATATCGTAATTATTTATTGGTCTATTTTAAATAAAAATCTAATTTTTGAGATTTATTAATATTAATATTTTATTATTCAAAAAGATATTTAAAAATATTTATTATTTTCGAAATTATTATTATTGGTATTTTGAAAAATATATTTGAAAGTTATTTTGGCCATTTAAATCGTGATTTGATATTTGGACTTATTTAAATAGATACCCATATTAGAATTTGATTTATTGATTTGATTTAAACTAAAATTTAATTTGATTTAAATTGGATTTGATTTGAGAATTGATCTATTGAATTATTTAAATTAAGTATTGAATTATCTACTTGGGTTTTAAATCTATTCCTAAGCCTATCCAAAGTGGGAATTCCCACATCCTATAAATAGACAGGTACTCCTCCACATTATTCATCCACAAATTCCTCCACACAAATATTTCCTCCACCACAAGTGCAGTGCCTCGTGTCCGTGTCCGTGTTTTACGTCCCAAATTCTTATTTCATCCATTACAAATACATTTATTTTCCGTGTCGACAACTCCGACACAATTCATCCAAAACCCAATTCCTACTCTAGCAATCCTAACCCTAAACCCTATCTCCTTCCCTGCCTTCCCTGAACCCAGCCGTCGCCCACTCCAAACCACCACAGCCATCGTCACACACCGCACACCCGTAGCCACCCAACCAAACATCACCCTGCGGCCATCGCCGCGGCAGCCCAGCACCACCACCCAAATCACAAACCCACAAACACCACCCTGCCATCGGCAGCATCCCGACAGCCCCCGACGACGACAATCATCACAGCCAATATTTTTCCCAAACACAGAAAATACGAAAAAGCCTCATCTGAGCCTTCCGCCCCGACACGACGAGCACCGCCGTCGCCACCACGTACACCCTCACCGCCGCTGAGCCACCCGACCGCCGGAACCCTTCACCCCCGTGCGCCCCGTCCGCTCAGCCAAACCCTCTTCCTTTCTCGGCTCCCCCTCTCCACCCGTCCGCCGCAAGGACCGCCGCTCCTTCTCCTTTTTCCACGCGCGCCGCTCTCCGCCGACCCTTAGCCTCCGCCCTCCTCGATCCGTCTCACCGCCGACCTCCGTGTTGTATGCCCTGTCACCGCCGTGCATCCGCTCCTCGGCCAGCGCCGGAGCTCAGTGCCGCCCTAAGCGTCCTGACGACCACCTCTTCTCTCCCACTCCTCTTCGGACCAACGCCCGACCCGCCGTTGCGCCGCCGCGTACACGAGCCTCCCCGCTGAACCCTCTCTCAGCCCCCGGTCGGACTTGACCACCGACAACCTCCCGCTCTCCTCATTCCGCATCCGCCGCACGCCGAGTCCCTTCCGCCCATCTCCCTCCGCCTCGGTTCCCTCCGCTCCTCCTTCGATCTCTTTCTCCTATCTCTCTCTCTCTCTCTCTCCGCCTCTCTCCCTCTCACTGTTTTCTTTAACTCTCTCTCTCTCCCGTTCTTTTCTCAAGCTTTCTTTTTTTTTCCTTTTTAACTTCCTCTTTCCCACTGTGGGAGAAGAGATTGTTGTGTTCACTGTTGATGGCAACTGAAATTTTTTATATTTTATTCGTTTTGTTTCCTACTTTCCGAGAAGCAGAGTTTTTGTTTTGCTTCCCTGACTGCTTCCCGAGGAAGCTTTGGCTATTACTATTTATTCTTAGTTATTATTATTATTATTATTATTATTATTATTATTATTATTATTATTATTATTATTATTATTATTATTATTATTATTATATTACTATTATGATATGATTAATATTACTAACTATAGTATTGTAATAATATTTTACTGTTACTATTATTATTGTTAATACTATTATTTTATTATTATTATTATTTTTATTTTCATTATTTATTATTATTATTTTATTCTTTATATGTACAAAATCTATTGTATGGTTATATTACTATTATTGTTAATATTTTGATATTAGTTAAGTATATTATTTGGCTTACTTATATTAGTTTTGTTAATTATTATTAATATACATCGAGATATTTTTGAACCATATTAGCGTATTAGTTTTGATGAATCTAACATTTTCTACCCAGTTGAATTATAGCTTTAATATAAGAAAGGAGTTTTATGACTTTTAGTTATTTATTTAGAATATTTGGATAAAAGAAAAACATAGAATTTTGTCTTAATCGGTTTTTTCCAAATTTTTGTGTGTTTATCAAATATTATTTTTTTACTAATAAAAATATAGCTCCTATCTAATATCTAAATTTTGACGAACTTAGTAGTTTTATCCAAAAAAAGATTTTCTTGACTGTGAGTATTTTTCTTATACTTATTTTGACTTATGAAAACTAGTTTTAGAAATTATAAATATTTTCTAAAACTCGTATATATATATAAATATTTATTTATCCATCATTTCTTTAATTTCTCTCCCGTCCGTATCCAAGTCCTGTTGTTCTTATTCCTTCGGCCATTTCGAGACTACCTTATGTCCACCCTAACTAAATTGACCCTTCTGGACCCAATGGAACTGTCCGTACCACCATCCGAGGTCACTATGCACAGTTGTTACACCGAAGTCGCAGTTCATGCCACCGTGATATTCTTAGCACACCAGGCGCCCTACCAGGCAAGACACCTTGCCATTAGCTGTTTATTTATTTTAGCTCATATTTCATGCGTTATTTATTTTCTTTATGCAAAATAAACTGTGATACATGGCATAACTGTTAGAACTTACTGTTCATTTATTTTTCCTGCTATGTATTATTTTTCTCACATTAAACCTAGATTTAAGGGACCACCTTGTGTGTTGCATTCATTGGCCTTGACACGTTGTAACACGAGGTTGTGTGTCGCATGTAGAACACAAAAGTACGTGATTGGCTGGCCACCAGTACGTACAAGCCGTGCGATAGGAAAAACCGCTAATAGAGGTTGCATGCTAGTTTGACTTAGCGGTTATAGTGGTTTGTGTTGTGGATACAACACAGTAGGCATTGGACGGGGAGGACAATTCCTTAGCGTATGGGCTTCGATGCACTTTCCCTTTTGTAACCCGTGAGCTTCGCCGGAGACGCGGGTCAGATTATCCAAGATTACTGACGGCCACTGACGATTCTGCTGAACGTCATGCTCTTACTGCTGGGGCCACTGGTGCCCAAGGGGGGACTACGTCGATCCTATTTAGCCAGGGCCCATGCGTAGGAAGGATTGTTCTTAACAACATCTCACTTAGATCGGTAGGCTACCCTATCCATTAGGTGCGAGTACTTTTGGTTTGGGTACTTGTATCTGACCGTAGCTTGGAACAATAACTTGTCGCAGATTAGTTCGTCACATCTTGTCCTTGTTTGGTTGTAGGTGTGACTTACTACTTCGATGAGAAGGTATTGAACCTTGTTGGGGTCCGGATACCATATCGGATTCTTAGCATGGAAAGATACGTCGCCGTGAATTAGTTTACCATCTCCTGTCCTTGTTTGGTTGGGGGGATGGTACGCTCGTTCAGTAGGTGCGTATCGGAACATGTTATAAATTGGATTGACTTATTTATTGAGCAATATTTATTCAGTTTATATGGCATGCTATTATGTGTCTTGTTACGTCCCTCTGAGGACCTGGTTGTCTTGTCAGGTGTGTGCTATTGTCTTTCGCAGGTGCTTTAGCTCTAGCCGTGATCTTCGCTACTTCTTCGAGGATGATTGCATTTGGATCGTCTTCGCTTCGCTCGCCAAAATATCTTTTCTTATGTATTTTTCCTTTACATGTTGGTAGTAGATTTGTCTCCGCCCAACATATTGTATCAAGACAATTTATTCTCATTATATGACATTTTTTATTCATTTATTTTGTGTGGATGAGATTAGTTATAGTTCTACTGCATTTTACAGCTTATATATTTATACGAGGCTTCCATATATTGGAGTATACTTCGTATGAATACAGCTGGCATGGATATGTACCTAGTCCTACATATTTTGGGACTGGGGCGTTACATTTACAGTTTGATAGACATCGAAGTAATTCAAAGATAAATCTTTACTAAGGAAATACGTAAGTTCTTCTTCAGGGATAACATCATCCGATGAAGGTACATTATTATGAGTATTGATATACTCATTGAGAGGATCATCATCTGGAAGAGGAGCCACAGTCTTGGCCGAGTTCACCACATAGGGTAATTCTTCAGGATTGGGAGGACGGACATCAGTAGGTTCCTCCCGGGGTATCTTGCTGAGAGTGATGGTCAATGGTTTGACCTTGTCAGGGTTCTTCTTTTTCATCCAGATTGTGAGAGACTTCGGAGTACTTTTTGGAGTAGTACGTCCTTTGACTCGGATGATCAGGGGACCATCATTGGAGGATGAACCTACTTCAGCTTTATTGTCAATTTTGTTGTCGTCATCCTTGGGGGGCTGAGAACGGTAAAGTACCGAATCTTCATAGTAAGCTTCGATGCCCTTAAAAGGATCGACAACGGCAAACTCCATCTTCACAACACCATCGCTGTTGACGTACTTGAAACACTGGTGAAGTGTGGAAGAAACGATCATGTTCTCGTATATCTATGGATGTCCCAACAAGATGTTATAGGATACATTGGCATCGATCACATAGCAGGAAACCTCTGTTTGGAGATCACCGATCTGGCACTTAAGACGGATCTTGCCCAGCGGGTGGCTTCAACCAGCGTTGAAAGCCATAATAGTTATGTTGGTTGCAGATAGCTTGTGCAGAGGGATCCCCAGAATTTGAAGCAAACTTCAAGGAATGATGCTGAGGGAGGATCCTGGATCGATGTGCATGCGGTCCACCTTGATCGCCCCGATATACCATGTATAGTACAGGGGTCTATCATGACGATTATTTTTTAGTAGCATGTCCTCCAGTGAAAAGGTGATGTTGGGCACCACTTCCATAGTACTGTGGTAGTGGGACAGGAGACAGGATCTTCAGCGGGGCTTTGACTTCAGCGAGATAAGAGTCGACATGTAGTAATGCCTCACTTAGGGCCTTCCGTGTTTCTTTGGAGAGTCGCAATAGATCGAACAGAGACAACCAGACAGGTGTATTAGCTAGCTGTGCCAGTATGTCAAAGTTGTAGGGCCGATCCATGCCTTCGGGAGCTGGCGCCTTCAGAGATTTGTCAAACCGCGTCTCCTTCTGCTTGGCTTTGTCCGTAGTTGGGGGCTTAGACGGGCCGACTTCTGAGCTTGTGGGGGCAGCAGAAGGTTGAGAAGGTACTTCTTCTTGTGCGGGATCGTATGTCCGAAGATAAGTCTTCCCAGATCGCGTCTCGCCAGATAGAACCTCGTAGATGGAAGAGGATACCATATGGAATAACTTGTATTTCTTGCCCCTTTTTGCTTTAGGAGGTGGAGGTACTACCCCTTGCGTCACTTCTTGCACAAGGTCCGGATGGACCCACATGATCTCACCATGTTCAGTCGTGAGTGGCACCAAGGTAGAGTTGCGAGCTAGCGGTAGGTTGACGACTTCTATTATTGCCTTGGGAATCGGGACCACGCCGTTTGGGACTTCTGTGGGAAGAAAGTCACCAAACTGAAGAGAGATCATGTTAGAAGATACGACCTTGTCTTCAGCTTCGAGGTTGATCACTTAGCTGTCGATAAGATATTGTATCTTCTTTTTCAGGACGATACGTTCCTTAGAGGAATGATGCACGTACTGATGATAGAGACAGTACTTGGGATCATTGAGCTGGTTCGCCTCTGCAGGACATCATGGTGGAGTCAATGTCAGCTTATTACCCTTCGTCAATGTGTGAAAGATTGTAATGACATCATCTTCGTCAAAGGAGAAGGTCTCCTTCGGCTTGTCGGAGGTGCACTGAGAATTGGAAGCTCCCTTGGATGTGTCGACCTTCAGGACTTCTTTCCCTTTACCCCCACGAACAGGGATAGTTTGAGGATGCTTGCCCTTGCCTTCGGATTTAGGTGTTTTCAACCCGAGTAATTCCAAGTTAGGAACGTCGTTTTCAGCTGCATCAGCGGCCCCAATGAATGCGGGCCATGTATCATACTTATGTATACCCAGACAAAACTTCACTGTAGGAAGGAAGTTATGTCGACAACTATCCATAAGTTCTGAGTCTGGTATGCCGAAGGGCATCTTCAGTGCTAGCCGCCTGAAGCATTCGATGAAGGGGATGACAGACTCAGTCCTCCTTTGCTTGGTCTCGACGAGGGTGGACATACTAACATGCATGCCACTCTCATAAAACCTATTAAGGAACAACCTCTCCAAGTCTTTAAATGAATTAATACATCCATCAGGCAGACTGCATAACCATTCGAAAGCTACCCCCTGCAAGGTGCTAATAAATAGCTTCAACAAGAACGGATCATCTCTGGGCAAATGTAGAGTCTGCGTGTTGAAGTATGTCATGTGTTGACGAGGCAAAGTTAACCCGTCAAACGAATTCAGCGTCAACGGCTTATAATTAGGGGGGCAAGTAGCATTCTCCCACTCAGAAGGATACGGTTGAGATATCCCCATCTTCTGAAGCTCGTCTTTGTGTGAGGTGGTGTCGAGACAGAGCACCAGGGAATCAATTGCACCTTGTTGATTGAGCAGGTATTAGGAAACGGCTGTTGAACGGTTGTCATGTGTCGTTGGCGAAGGACCACCCTGTAACGCCCCAGTTCCAAAATATGTAGGACTAGGAACGTAGACATGCCAGCCGTATAATAAATATATGTAAGCTGTAAAATACAGTAGAACCATAACTAATCTCATCCACACAAAATAAATGAATAAAATATATCATATAATCACTATGAATTGTCATTGGTACATGTAGTTGGGCGGAGACAAATTCACTACCAACTATGAAAAGAAATACATAACAAAAAGGAAGAGTTTGGCGAGCGAAGCGAAGACGATCCAAGTGCAATCATCCTCGAAGAAATAGCGACGAACACGGTTAGAGCTAGAACACCTGCAAAAAATAATAGCACACACCTGGAGAGATAACCAGGTCCTCAGAGGGATGTAACAAGACACATAATATCATGCCATATAAATTGAATAAATATTGCTCAAATAAATAAGTCAATTGAATTATAACATGGTCCAATACGCACCTATTGAACGAGCGTACCATCCCCCCAACCAAACAAGGACAGGAGATGGTAAACTAATTCACGGTGACGTATCTTTCCATGCTATGAATCCAATATGGTATCCGGACCCCAACAAGGTTCAATACCTTCTCATCGAAGTAGTAAGTCACACCTACAACCAAACAAGGACAAGATGTGACGAACTAATCCGCGACAAGTTATTATTCCAAGCCACGGTCAGATACAAGTACTCAAACCAAAAGTACTCGTACCGAACGGATAAAGGTAGCCTACCGTTCTAAGTGATATGTAGTTAAGAACAATCCTTCCTACGCATGGGCCCTGGCTGAATAGGATCGACATAGTCCCCCCTTGGGGCAATAGAGGCCCAATCAATAAGAGCATGACATTCCGCAAAACGTCAGTGGCCGTCAGTAATAATGGGTCAACAACCCTGTATCTCCAGCGGAGGGTCCGGGTCACAAGAAAAAGTACATCGAAGCCCATACGCTAAGGAATTGTCCTCCCCGCCCAATGCCTACAATGTTGTATCCACAACAATAACCTCTATAACCGCTAAGTCAAACTAGCATACAACCTCTATTAGCGGTTATTCCTATCGTACGGCTTGTACGTACTGGTGGCCAGCCAATCACGCACTTCCGTATTCTACATGCGACACACAACTTCGTGGTACAACATGTCAAGGCCATGAATGCAACACACATGGTGGTCCCTTAAATCTAGGTTTAATGTGTAAGAAAACTAATACATAGCAGGAAATATAAATGAACAGTAAGTTCTAACAGTTATGCCATGTATCACAGTTTTTTTTGCATAAAGAAAATAAATAATGCATAAAATATGAGCTAAAATAATTAAACAGCAAATGGCAAGGTGTCTTGCCTGGTAGGACGCCTGGTGTACTGCAATGATCAATATAACACGAACTATGACTTCGGTACAACAACTATACATGGTGACCTCGGATGGTGGCACGGACAGTTTTATTAGGTCCAGAAGGGTCAATTTAGTTAGGAATGTCATAAAGTAGGCTTGAAATGGGCGAAGGAATAGGAAGGATTTGGTTATGGACAAGAATAAATATTCGAAGAATTTAGTATAATAAACATCCATAACTATTTTTAAAATACCTTTTATTTGGAAACTATGTTTGATAATCAATTATAAATAAAAACTAGGTTTTTCCTTTATTCAAAATATTACAAATAATTATTTAAAAATATAAGAAAACAATTTAGGTTAAAAACTAATTTTTATCAAATATAAATAAAAAGCCATAAATAATACGAAATAATATAACACTAATTTAGATAAACACTTAAAATACTTAAAAATATTAAAATTTTATTTTAGAGCTAAAAATCCAATTTAGTCAAAACAGGATTTTTGGTCATAGACTATATTTTAAAACACCATAAAACAATATAGAATATTTTTACGACTTGAAATCAATTTTGAAATTACGTATATCATCACGCATCAATATACTTTTGTTTACCAAAATAATTTGGAAATTATTATATTATATATTTAGTTATCTAATACAACAAAATACTAAGGATAATAACAATGATAATGATAAAACTTTTAACAATGTATTATAACAATAATAATAATGATAATAATAATAATAATATTATTATTATTAATACTAATACTATACTTAAAAACATTCTGTAAATGAAAATAAATAATAATGTATTAATAATAATAATAATAATAGGAAGAAGAAGAAGAAGAAGAAGAAGAATAATAATAATAATAATAATAATAATAATAATAATAATAATAATAATAATAATAATAATAATAATAAGAAGAAGAAGAAGAAGAAAGTGTATATACATATAATACAGTGCTTAATAATGCAATATATGATGAGTATCTATACTATACTAATAATACAATACTTTAATAATACCAATACATTACTATTCTGTCCCAAAGGGCCAAAACCAAGAAATTTTTATTAGAAAGAGAGAGAGAGTGATGAGAGAAAGGAAGAGAGGGGAATCGGAGGAGGGAAGGAGCCGGGGTTCGGGGGCTGGGCTCGGCGCTCAGGCGGAGACCGCGGTGCAGGGAGAGGGTTTTTCGGTGGTGGATTGGGGGTTCCGGCGGCGGATTGGGGCTTCCGGCCGGTGGCTGTGGCAGTGGCGGCTCTGACGGGAGGGTGGGAAGGAGGTCGGCGGAGCTAGGAGGAGGCACGGAGCAGCCAGGGATCGACGGAGGAACGGCATGGAGGGGCGCACGCGCCTCCGGCGCGGTGGCGACGGCGGTGCTCGCCGCGTCGGGGTCGGGAGGCGGACCTAGCTGGTCGGGCGGAGGTAGGCGGCCGGAAACGGCTGGGGTCGCCGGATATGGACGACCCGACTCGGCACGGAGGCGAGCGCGTTCGTCGATGCTGCAGGTCAGAGGACCGGGGCCGGGTTCAGCTGGCGGACAGAAAAAGCGGAGGGGTTGTGTACGTGCTTCGGCGTGAGAGGCGCCGGGACGCGACGGACGTCGGCGCCGCCTGAAAGGTCAGGTGAGAGTGTCGATTTCCTTGCTGTTAATTTTGGGTGATGGTGTATTTTTGATGGCGATGGTTTGTTGGCAGTTGGGGGATTTTTGGTGGTGATCACTGGTGTTGGCGACGGTGGTTGGACGTTCTGCTGGGAAGTCGTCGGGGTTGGTTGGGTTAGGGTCGTCGGTCAGTGGTGGTTAGGTCTGTGGTAATGGGGGTGACGTTGGCTGTAGATTGGTAGTGGTGGTGGCGGCGGGCTGTTCGTGGTGACAGTGGCTGGGTTGCCTGAAGGATGGTCAGGGTGGTGAGAATAGGGGAGTAGAGAGGTGATTAGGTTTAGGGTTAGAAATTTTTATTGTGTCGAGGAAGTGTCGGAGAAAATTGTACATGTACAAAGAATGGAATAAGAGAGTCACCGGGGTCGGACCCGAGGCCGTCACGGCTGACACGAGGATGGATGGAACACCGACACGAGCACGCACGTTGTGGAGAAATAAGTTGTGGAGGAATTTGTGAATTCTAGCAATTTGGAGGATACCTGCCTATTTATAGGATGTGGGAATTCCTAGTTGGATAGGGATTAGGAATATTCAAACCCAATTTAGATAATTAACTTACTGATTTAAATCAATTCAATAAATCTAAATCCAAATCCAAATCTAATTCAATCTAATTTAAATTCTATCTTTTATTTTAAAAATCAATTAAGATAATCAATTTCCAAATATAGATATTATTTTACTATTTAAAATGTATCCATAAATTAAATCAAGATTTAAATTGCTACAAAAATTTCAAAATATGTTTTCTAAAAATACTATAATAAAAATTTCGAAAATACTTTATTATTTAAAAATAAACTTAATAAAATATTTATGAAATATGTATGTAAGCAAAAATAATGCATACATGATTATGCTTTTCCTAGTATACAATAAAATATTATTTATGATTAATAACTGCTAAAAATAAAAGGCTTTTTATAGCAAGAATAATAATTATATATAATATTTTGAAAGTGTAAAATAAAATAGAAAAAAAAAATTTCTAAAATATGTACGCTCGCACATATTCGCACTCGATGAGCAAGAAAAATAAAATTTCGTGCGTGGCGTACAATACAAATTTTTAAATCAGTACCAAATTTAATAAAAAAATAGTAGAAATTTAGGGGTTTTACATCCTACCCAACTTAAAAGAATTTCGTCCTCAAAATTAAAAATTTGTAGGGGTGAGAAGACACAAGGGGGTATCGGTGGGGAACAATCAATTATAAGGCTCAACAAAATTATGTCGTAAGAAGTTGCAATCTAGATCATAGAAAAATAATACGGATATGGTCGTGGATAGTGAATGAGGGTTATAGTGGGACCGAAAAGAAGGACGAGGAGTTTATGATGAAGACATAGCAACATCGAGTGGTAATGGTCATAATTGATAGGACAGCTAGAGGAATTTCAAGTACAAGTGCCTTCATCCTTCCAAAATCGGTGAAGGCGAAAGCGATTTAAGGAGTTCAATGACGACATTATCAATTACGAATACGTGGTTCAAAGGCGGTCGTATAGATTTCAAAAGAATCGTCAATGCAGTCGTAGATGGGATTCTAAAAGGTAAGTTTTAACTATATCACATCCACGTAGATTGAAAAGGTGAACCAAAGTGCACTCGGTTGATCAGACCATCATGCACCGGTTCTGATTAGACAATATGTTAGTGGGTTGACCCAAATAACATGTCTTGAACAAGCTCGATAAAGGAATAAGCTTGCAAAAACTAGGCTATATTAGCATCATTAGTCTAGATAGTAAAACATAGGCACGAGGGTAGATGAAATAAGAACCAATATTTATAGTCTAAGAGTTATAAGGATCTAAGTCTTGTTTATTCCTATACCATCATTCTACGGTTTTATTGCCCAAGGCTTGGTTGACTAAATGGGTTAAATTCTTCTAGTCTCTATGGTCTAGGTAATACTATTTGTATTCCCTTAATGGTCAAGGGTGTGTCAGGTCGTGGGATATTCTACCCAACTTAAAGAATTAAGCTAAGGGTGTTTGGGACATCTAACTAGTAGGGTCAACCTCTAGCAAGCACGAAGGGAAGATAAGAATAATGATAGAAGGAATTAAGCAAGATGCAATCGATGAGTCGGTCGAATATGGATTCGGGGAAAAGGTCAAGTATGTGGATGAGATTCTAGACTTTTAATCCTATTTGCAGGCTTGCTTGGTACCGTAAAGTAACCAAACAATTTATCTTGACCTGCTTGGGCCACCACAAAAATATGTAACGCCCAGTCCCAAAATACGTAGGACTAGGAACGTAGACATGTCAGCCGTATAATAAATATACGTAAGCTGTAAAATACAGTAGAACCATAACTAATCTCATCCACACAAAATAAATGAATAAAAGATATCATATAATCACTATGAATTGTCATTGGTACATGTAGTTGGGCGGAGACAAATCTACTACCAACTATGAAAAGAAATACATAACAAAAAGGAAGAGTTTGGCGAGCGAAGCGAAGACGATCCAAGTGCAATCATCCTCAAAGAAATAGCGACGAACACAGCTAGAGCTAGAACACCTGCGAAAAACAATAGCACACACCTGGAGAGATAACCAGGTCCTCAGAGGGACGTAACAAGACACATAATGTCATGCCATATAAACTGAATAAATATTGGTCAAATAAATAAGTCAATTGAATTATAACATGGTCCAATACGCACCTATTGAACGAGCGTACCATCCCCCCAACCAAACAAGGACAGAAGATGGTAAACTAATTCACGGTGACATATCTTTCTATGCTATGAATCCAATATGGTATCCGGACCCCAACAAGGTTCAATACCTTCTCATCGAAGTAGTAAGTCACACCTACAACCAAACAAGGATGAGATGTGACGAACTAATCCGCGACAAGTTATTGTTCCAAGCCACGGTCAGATATAAGTACTCAAACCAAAAGTACTCGTACCTAACGGATAAAGGTAGCCTACCGTTCTAAGTGATACGTAGTTAAGAACAATCCTTCCTACGTATGGGCCCTGGCTGAATAGGAACGACATAGTCCCCCCTTGGGGCACTAGAGATCCAATCAATAAGAGCATGACGTTCCGCAGAACGTCAGTGGCCGTCAGTAATCATGGGTCAACAACCCCGTATCTCCAGCGGAGAGTCCGGGTCACAAGGAAAAGTGCATCGAAGCCCATACGCTAAGGAATTGTCCTCCCCGCCCAATGCCTACTATGTTGTATCAACAACAATAACCTCTATAACCGCTAAGTCAAACTAGCATGCAACCTCTATTAGCGGTTATTCCTATCGCACGGCTTGTACGTACTGGTGGCCAGCCAATCACGTACAATAAAACATCCATAACTATTTTAAAAATACCTTTTATTTGGAAACTATGTTTGATAATCAATTATAAATAAAAACTAGGTTTTTCCTTTATTCAAAATATTACAAATAATTATTTAAAAATATAAAAAAATAATTTAGGTTAAAAACTAATTTTTATCAAATATAAATAAAAAGCCATAAATAATACGAAATAATATAACACTAATTTAGGTAAACACTTAAAATACTTAAAAATATTAAAATTTTATTTTAGAGCTAAAAATCCAATTTAGTCAAAATAGGATTTTTGGTCATAGACTATATTTTAAAACACCATAAAAAATATAGAATATTTTTACGACTTGAAATCAATTTTGAAATTACGTATATCATCACGCATCAATATACTTTTGTTTACCAAAATAATTTAGAAATTATTATATATTTAGTTATCTAATACAACAAAATACTAAGGATAATAAAAATGATAATGATAAAACTTTTAACAATGTATTATAATAATAACAATAATGATAATAATAATAATATTAATAATATTAATACTAATACTATACTTACAAAACATTCTTTTATTGAAAATAACTAATAATGTATTAATAATAATAATAGAAAGAAGAAGAAGAATATTAATATTAATAATAATAATAATAATAATAATAATAATAATAATAATAATAATAATAAGGAGAAGAAGAAGACAGTGTATATACATATAATACAGTGCTTAATAATGCAATATATGATAAGTATCTATACTATACTAATAATACAGTACTTTAATAATACCAATACATTACTATTCTGTCCCAAAGGGCCAAAACCAAGAAATTTTTATTAGAAAGAGAGAGAGAATGACGAGAGAAAGGAAGAGAGGGGAATCGGCGGAGGGAAGGAGCCGGAGTTCGGGGGCTGGCCTCGGTGCTCATGCGGAGACCGCGGCGCAGGGAGAGGGTTTTTCGGTGGTGGATTGGGGGTTCCGGCGGCGGATTGGGGATTCCGGCCGATGGCCGTGGCAGTGGCGGCTCTGGCGGAAGGCTGGAAAGGAGGTCGACGGAGCTAGAAGGAGGCATAGAGCGGCCAGGGATCGGCGGAGGAACGGCGTGGAGGGGCGCATGCGCCTCCGGTGCGGTGACGACGGCGGTGCTCTCCGCGTCGGGGTCGGGAGGCGAACCTAGCTGGTCGGGCGGAGGTAGGCGGCCGAGAACGGCTGGGGTCGCCGGATCTGGGCGACCCAACTCGGCACAGAGGCGAGCGTGTTCGTCGACGCTGGGGGTCGGAGGATCGGGGCCGGGTTCAGCTGGCGGAGAAAGAAAGCGGAGGGGCTGTGTACGTGCGTCGGCGTGAGAGGCGCCGGGACGCGGCGGACGTCGGCGTCGCCGGAAAGGTCAGATGAGAGTGTCGATTTCCTTGCTGTTAATTTTGGGCGATGGTGTACTTTTGGTTGCGGTAGTTTGTTGGCAGTTGGGGGATTTTTGGTGGTGATCACTGGTGTTGGCGACGGTGGTTGGATGTTCTGCTGGGAAGTCATTGGGGTTGGTTGGGTTAGGGTCGTCCGTCAGTGGTGGCTAGGTCTGTGGTAATGGGGGTGACGTTGGCCGTAGATTGGTAGTGGTGGTGGCGGCAGGCTGTTCGTGGTGACAGTGGCTGGGTTACCGGAAGGATGGTCAGGGTGGTAAGAATAGGGGAGTAGAGAGGTGGTTAGGTTTAGGGTTAGAAATTTTTATTATCTCGGGAAAGTGTCCGACACGGGAAAAATTGTACATGTACAAAGAATGGAATAAGAGAGTCACCGGGGTCGGACCCGAGGCCGTCACGGCTGACACGAGGATGGATGGAACACCGACACGAGCACGCACGTTGTGGAGAAATAATTTGTGGAGGAATTTGTGAATTGTAGCAATTTGGAGGAGTACCTGCCTATTTATAGGATGTGAGAATTCCCAGTTGGATAGAGATTAGGAATATTCAAACCCAATTTAGATAATTAAGTTACTGATTTAAATCAATTCAATAAATCTAAATCCAAATCAAAATCTAATTCAATCTAATTTAAATTCTATCTTTTATTTTAAAAATCAATTAAGATAATCAATTTCCAAATATAGATATTATTTTACTATTTAAAACGTATCCATAAATCAAATCAAGATTTAAATTACTACAAAAATTTTAAAATATGTTTTCTAAAACATACTATAATAAAAATTTTGAAAATACATTATTATTTAAAAATATACTTAATGAAATATTTATGAAATATGTATGTAAGCAAAAATAATACATACATGATTATGCTTTTTCTAGTATACAATAAAATATTATTTATGATTAATAACTGCTAAAAACAAAAGGCTTTTTATAGCAAGAATAATAATTATATATAATATTTTGAAAGTGTAAAATAAAATAGAAAAAATGCTTTTCTAAAATATGTACGCTCACACATATTCGCACTCGACGAGCAAGAAAAATAAAATTTCGTGCGCGACGTACAATACAAATTTTTAAATCAGTACCAAATTTAATAAAAAAATAGTATAAATTTAGGGGTTTTACACACCCCCAGCATTTGCAAGGTTTGGAGGAGGCACAACAGAATGATACTCCTTTTGTAGTGAAGGAGGGTTGTTGCTATGTGCTGGACTAGCGTGAGCCGAGACGTTTTGTTGAGGTGGAGGAACAGCCCTAACAGCTTGGACCGCCATGATGCTGGTAAGCATATCAGTGATCTTGGCGAATGTTGTTTCAAGACCCTCTAGTCGTTTGCTGGTCTGATCACTGTCTTCTTCAGTTTTTTCTTCGTTTGCCATATATGTAGATAACATACGAGGATGAACAGAGAAAATAGTACAACTGGTGTTGATACTGTCTGTCTCCGAGTGGACAAGTCCTTCATCTTCAGGTAGAGGAGGTAGATAGTCACCATCAGATTCGGAGGGATCGTCGTCCTCTGGAAGGATACCTCCAGTGTGAAGTTCATCCGCTTTAGACTCTGAGGGAATACTACCCCCAGCTTGGGAGTCTTCGTCGTTCATACGAAATCTTGCCTTTGACCGAGTACCCATATAGACTCCTTCGGATGTGACAGCATGTTGGCCATCTGTTGGTAGACTTCTTCTTCTTCTCGCGAAACTAAGAGAGAAAGTTGGCTTCGTAGTCCACCGTATTTGATTCGGGCTTCCGTAAGGAGGACCCCATGAAACCATGTTGGATGAGACACACAGTGGCTTTTCATCGTCAGAGAAATACAGCCATCGAAACACGGACTTTCTCTGAGGCACTTTTGTTGCTTTGGAGCAGCAACAGTTGATAACAATACTGGTGCACGGTCGGACACTATGAATTGTTATGTCCTCCCTCACTTTATGCTTATGATTTATCATGTCGTGCAAGTCAGCGGAAGGGAGTTTTGCCTTACAACCCATGTTGCATGCATCGCTAAGCTTTGCATGCGAGTTTGTAAGGAGAGTTGACATATACAGACTTAGTTCACGTGCAGGGGCAACCCCCATACCTAAGTTTCGTAATGTCCTTGAAGACAGCCCCGTACAATACCCGTTGGGGCCTATCTTTTTGATGTGGGCGCATAGGCCTTGGAGGCTGTCCTTGGGCGCATGCTCCTTGACAGCATGTTTGAGCCTCCTTGATGTGGGCACATAGTATGGATCCAATGAGCCTGGGTGCATGGCCTTGGATGCATGACCCTAGACGTCCAGTATGTTGAAGACAGAAGCATTCTGGTTGGGGTTATGCGCCCAAACAGCTCCTTGGGCGCATGGCTTTCGGCACATGCTTGGTGGAGCAGTGCTATTTTCTTCCAGCTTTGTCTCCTTCATTTGTGAGCCTCGTCGGGTTTGCCCAGAGTGTCGCACATCCCGATTCTTGGCATCGTAGTATTTTCCTTTGCTATGTCTCGAGCGTCGAACACTCTGTTGTTGGTTGTACAAGAAAGAAGTCACTGGACTAGTAGAGCCCGGAACGGTGTGAGCCTTCTCCATTTGGGGAACTTCTGTGGTAGAGTCATGTGCCCACGTGACAGAGTCCTCTAATTGCATATCTGCTATGACAATAGCAGGATATGCGCAGCGAGCCTTCGGAAGCCAAGTCATGCGATACTTGTTTGGCTTCGCTGATTTTGAGGGAGTAGAGTCGTCCCTCGAGAGCATCTATTTGAACTTCTGCTGATCGAACTTTACGATCAGCATCTTCTGAGTGCTCCCCACTTTGTAAGTATCGGATTGCGTCACCACCTTCTCGTCAGAGGAAAAGGTAGTCCCCAGCAGAGTCACCATTTTTGTGGATACACACAAAAAAAGAAGAAGAAAACGTTGTTTTTTCTTTATTGGCGCAAGGCACCACAAATCGAGTATGCCTGAGAGATCCTGCGCTGAGGATCCCCGAGTACAAAAAAGAATTCTGGGGAATTGGGACGATGGAGATCAAGTGGCAGTTGCTCCTTTACTCCGTTGACACTCCGATTACAAAAGTGGAAGAAAACCTAAGAAAATTGCTAACTCTCGGCTCTCACTGGCAAGAAGTGCAGCAATTTGGCTCTTAAAAATGCTCTCCGTTCTATGTTTTGAAGAGGGATGAGGCCCCCTTTTTATAGTTGTTCTTGAGCTGGAATGATGTTATGCGCCCATATGAGGAAAACACACTGGTTGTCATGTGGGCGCATAGTCCTACTTTGGGTGCATAGGGTGTAGGCGCATGCAGGCTGCGAGATCGTGGGTTGGTCGTAGTGTCGACGTGGCCGCATTCTTCGGTGCACAATTGTTCGTAGAGACTGACGTGGCAGTACACTTCGGTGCACGTTTTGATCATGGCTTTGACTGAGTCAGGCTTGGGCGCATAGCCATGTCTCAGGCTATGCGCCCTCCTTTTGGGGGAACTAGTCTTGGGCGCATGGAACTTCACTGGCTGGGCGTATAGAGTTCCACTGGCTGGGCGCATAGAGTTCCACTGGCTTGGCGCATAGAGTTCCACAGGCTTAGGCGCATAAGGCTTCATTGCTGAAAATTTTTCATGCTTCTACACTCATCAAGGAGAAGATATCTACGACACTGATCCTATCACTGTCTGACTTTGGCAAACTATTTGAAGTCAAATACAATATCAGCATAGTGGACATTGGTGTTGCTTTTCAGAGTGAGAGCCAAAATGAGGCTCAGCAAAAAATTTCAACTTATGAGCAGGAGTTCTACTCGATCATGCGGGCCATCGAAGCATTGGAGCACTATCTTATTCAACAACCATTTATCCTACACATAGATAATCATGCCTTATCTTTCATAGAAAATCCGTTCAACACAACTTGAATGCATGCTAAATCGATTCAGTTTCTTCAGTGCTTCTCCTATACCATCAAAGAGCTTCATGGTGGAAGAATCAGTGAATATTTTGGTCGAGATAAGATTGTTGGTCATGACTGAAAAAGGATATTATTGGCCACAATATTAAATCAATTAAAATAAGTGCCAAAGTCGGTAATAAGTGTAGGCGGTAGAACGCTGTCTAGCCCGTAATAAATAAGTGCTCATAAATAATAACTTTTATTTGCTCTTTCACAAAATTAAATCAATTAAAATATTCCAAAGTTTACACTTGAATAAAATACATTGTTTCATAAAATAGAAAACAACTAACTAAACTTTCTAATTAGTCTCTATGTTTTGGCCTTCAAGTACACCCGTACCACCCTAAAGATCCAATGCAAAGAGTAGCCGCGACTAATCTAAAAAATTAGTTTTCAGTCAGGAATAGAACGAGTACAATCCATGCATACAATTCCAAATATATGATAACGACTATAAAAACAGTGAATAGAGAATGACATACATGACGAATAAGAAAACTGTAAATCATGGCATGGAAAGTAAAGTGGAATAGTTAACATGAGATATGAGACGAATAAAATAAGAAACAAGGAAACATAACCATCTATGTGATTTGAAGTACACCTTTCAATATGTGATCGGTCTGGGATACTACACCTTACGGTCTACATAGAATTTGCATCCCCACGGTCTACAATGCATGAAATATAAGAAAAACAAGGTCTACAGGTCAGATCACATATCTACTTAGTACTTCTCTGCCCGACTACTACACATGGATAAAGTCACAACAATAAGTCACAAAACACAATAAAATAAACACAATAGAATATGGTATCATGACTAAATTCATATGCCCCTAATCCGTATAACGAGCGTGTCAAGAATCAAATATGCATCACTAATCATACAATTATAGTAATTAACAATATTGAAAACAAAGAAGAACTGTACTCGCCTGTGTAATGCCCCGTTTCGTACGGTGCATTACGATGAGTCATTGACTCAAAGAGTTACGTTAACCTAATGAAGTATCGATGCGAATCGATGTAAGTGTTACATTAGCCCGAAAGAAAGCTTTGAGTCGATCCGAATCTATAAATCGAAGCGATGCAAGGCATAAGTCCGATTCGAAAAGATATTAATTTTAGCTGACTTTGTGTGCAGGCTACACTTTTATGCTAGATTATAAAGGGTCAGCATTTTGCCTTATTTGAAATGATGTCCGTAAAACCAAATCGTCGCCTTGCAACGGATTATGGCACGGGTACGATAGGCTAAATCAGTCGAGTAGTTCAATGGAATGGCTAAGTCAGGAGAGTTAGCCGTGCAACCAAGTTATGGAATCGAGCAGCATCAGCTCGGCGAGACGACAAGGCGTATCGGCTTAAGATGGACGGGTTCTTGACTCTCTCTCCCTACTCCTTCACGTCTAATAAGATTGTATCCCTTGTATGAGATTGTTGTTATTGAGTTAGCGAGCATGGCTTGAATGATTAAAGGTCTTAATGTGTGTCGAACATTAAGATATAATATTGAACATTGAACAATTGAAGCGACGTACATCAAGTGTACGGGTCATGGTAGGGCGGTGATGGTAGAACATTGAAAGGCAATATCGAGATGTGCATCACGTGCACGACTTCGAGAATATTAAACACTAGGCCTAGAATATTGATTATGGCGGTGAGCGTGCTCTTGTGCACAGAAGCTACAAAATGACTAAGTAAGCGAAATGGGGCAAGTTGTGGTACAATGTCGCGGAACCTATCGTAACATTGAAAGATATACTGCGTGCATCAAAGTATGTAGTTGTGGCACAATTGCTATGGAACTGCCATTATATAAATAACTTACGAATAGAATGTGTTGAGTATAAGAACGAGAAGTGTTAAGTCGTTGGACGTCGTGCATCAAAACGAATGTATTGGGGCATAATACCGATGGAACTTGAGATAGAGATAATAGAATATGTTTAGGGAACGTGGGATTGGTTGGAATGATATGACTTATATGCTTACGCGTATTACATGGTCAATGGACTCGGATGGACCGTGCACGGGTGCGGCTTCCCTCAAACGGTTACGACCGGGACACCGGGACCGTTCGTCCTAGGAGGGAATTATGTTTGGTATTTATGGTGCACTTCATTAGGACGGGTTGCGACCAGCCAGTGTTATAAGCTATGATATCAGTAAGTTTGGGATCCTTCGGATACTGGACAAGCAACCCGTACTGGAGTGATCGTAGGCTTACACGTTGAGATGCCAAGTCCATTACGGTGCAAAAAACCATGACCTTCATGTAGATACGGCCGATGGTTTGATATTAGAATTAGGTACAGGTGCAGAGCCTGCCACCCTTATGTATATGTCTAAGTTTGGTTGGTTGGCAGCATGAATTGTATGGTTGGTTATGCATATTTCTATTGATTGCAGGCTAAGTGAAACGAGATAAAAACATGCACGATCACTATACTTATGTTCATATTATGTCTAACTGTGTCTGTTGTAGGGATACGGTATTGGACACATTTATATTCAGTTGCTATACTTGAATATTGCTATGAAACTGATACTAAAGCTAAATAGAAAGATCACCAAATAAAGTTGTATATTTTACTAAATGTACTTAGTGTTGGTTTGGGTGCAAGTGGGTCTTGATTAGTGCAGCGAGGATGAAAGCACTAATCCTCCACTAGTTTGCTTGCAAGTTCATAATATGTTCGGCTCGGGGCGGGGCTTGGCTTGGACGCGCTGAGGCATGGAGTCCTTAGTGTTTTGAGGCGAGCTACCGCATTAGCGTTCGGACTTACAACATGGAGATGTTCGGCAGAAGACTACTTGTTGGCTATAAAGAAGCATAATATATGGAACAATGTAATCCCTTGTGAGCTAGAGAGATCATGAGCGTTGTAGCCAGTTGGCATATTCAGTTAGGCTATTCAAAGCCTTTGTAATCTTCATTTCATTATTAATAAAAGTGATTCTTATTGTATACTCTGTTTCCTCCGCTGCTTATGCTATCAGTTTGAGATAAACTTACGTAAACATGTTATCTTGCCTTGCACGAGCGCAACTCTCGGCTCGTACGGCATCACATCCCAGCGAAGACGATAATTTGGGTAAAATCTAGCGAGGACGAGCGATTTTCCGGGTTGGAGCATGACAAGTTGGTATCAGAGCGGTTCCATCCTCTGGACCGTAAACGAATCTCTTTGACCCTCAGTTGCTTCGTTATTGAAATCAATTGGCCCTAAGTTATTTTTGCAACCGCATGGCTTATGGATCTACTCGATGCTACATTGGATATTCCATACAGTAAGTCTATATTAAGTTGCGTACGTCCGCCACAAGTATTTCGTGACTATCATGCTATCTCCGAGTGCCATCGGAGAATGTTGGTTGCACGAAGTGCAACGAGTTATGAAATATTGGTTGCCCGAAGTGAAACAAGTTGCTAGTCGTTAGTTGCACAAAGTGCAATGAATATGAGGATGTTGGTTGCACGAAGTGCAATAAGATATGTATTATTGGTCGTACGAAGTGCGAAGTTATGTGTTGTTGGTTGCACGGAGTGCAACAAGTCATGAGTCATTCGTTGCATCAGTGCAACGAGTCGATATATGAGACGATGCATGTTATGTGGCTATACGAAAGGGTAGCGATATTTTGAACGATTTGAGTAATGACTTTGAGTATTAAAAAGGAATCGTCGTACGAGTTGCAACGATAGGATTGAGAAATCGCGGAGCAATTTGAACGTGTCGAATTAGTTGCTAGTCGAACTTGAGTAGGCGAACTTGTGAGTTCACCGAGTTGAATCAAGTTTCGAAGTAGGCGAACGTTCATGTTGGCCGAATGTCACATTGAGCTTTGAGTTAGCGAATGCTGCATTGTGATCGATATGATCATCAAGTTACGGTTAGCTTTAAATGAGTGTCAAACTTGGGCGAACGATAGTGTGCATTGACCAAATTGTCGTACCAACTCGAGTAAGAGAACGCTAGAGCTAGGATCGGAAAAGATCGCCACACGGATAGTTGATTTGAAATAAACGTCGGACCTATGCGGAGTGTAATGTCGAGTAGTGACTCGATTTTGAGTGGTATATGTAATACCACTTGTGCGATCAGTGCAGTAAAACATTGTATCAATAACGATAGGCTCGACTTTTGAGTGGTATATGCAATACCACTCGGCGATAGCTAGGTGGAACCATTTGGTGACTTGCAAAAGATAGTGCCGAGACTCGAGTAGGAATGACTCGATAGAAGTCGATGCAAGTATGCTTTGATGAATTGAGTTAAACGATTATGCACGAAGTCGTATCCGTGGATCATACGTCGGACGAGAGTTCGTTGAGTATAAGCCAAACGATAGGCTCAGCATAACGAAGGAATGTTACGTTGAGGAAATAGTTGACTCAGTCAGAATTGAGTTAAGTCGGTGTGAAAACTTTTCATAATGAGTTGAGTAGGTACGAAGTAATCGTGCAAAATGAATTTGAGTTAGCGAGATGAGTCGATAGCACGATTTAGAAGTGCAAGTTAGGAATATGAGAATTGATATATGAATTAGAAATCATGTCTCGATGATGATAGTTAGTTACAACAGAATGGATCTTAATACGTGCGAGACTTAATTCGTATTCAAGTTTGGATGATAACAGTGATTGCAACGAATTTGAGCTTATGAGAGAGTAAGATGTTCAAGTTATGCATATTGACGATGGTATTGAGGCGTATCAAAGAAGATGTGCAATAGCTTGGTGATACTCTGATCAAATGAACAAAAATTGTGTTGAGCATTGTTGTTGGATGAATGAGATACAAGTTTAGTTGATGGCGGTTTGGATGATAATGGTAGGAATGCTTCGAAGAATTTGCAAATGGATCAATATATTACTTGGATGAAAATGAAAGTGTCTTGATTGCTTTGTTGATAACCACAACATTGACGTTATTGCCTTGTGCGAGTGCAACTCCAGCCTTGCACATGCATCATGCCGAATTAGGATGATCAATCTGTGTGAGCGCTGGTATGGTGATACATGCCCAACGGGGATGGTCTAACTTGCAAGGCATGGCACCTTGGATTTTGACTTATGGTTTAAAGCGAAGGTGAATTCGAGGATTGTTGCGATAATGTCACGCCCTGCTCCCGAATAATCGGGTACGGGTCGATACATGTCCGGCCTACACTGTCGTTGACAGCGGTAGTGAGCCGTCTAGTCATCAATAATGAGGGTAATCTTATTACAGCATCTAATCACGGAATCACAGCAATCCACTAAACAATTATTACAACTTATACATGAATGTCCGGGTACAAACCGGTAAAAGATAAATGATATAACAATAATATATAATCAAATTCACTCAATAAATCCTTATTCATGAACTAATATCTCAATATCAAGCGAGCTCCAATGATAACCCTGAATGATAATCTATGATCCATCTCACCTGTAATCAACGATCCAGTCAGGAAAGGTGCAAAGTACAATGTAACTCAATAAAACTCACCATGAAGATCAATGGAACGGTATATCAATATAACTGAAAAATAGAGAAATAATATGAATAAAATATGCAATAGTTACGTGTACATGTGCAATTGGACGGTATCAACATGTAGGGACTAATATGTAGTTAGGCATATAAAATATGCTATCAGTCAATCAATAATCAGGCATGTCTGATGACAATGCTATCAGTCATGCAATAATCAGGCATGTCTGACGACAATGCTATCAATCACGCACGAAATGGACTCAGGCATACAGAGTATGCTATCAGGCAATATTAGTCTATCACATGTCTCTAGAACGTCCCCCACCCGATACGAGAAACAATGCAATCAATCGAGCAAGAATAGTAAAATAATGACAAGAGACAATGTGAGTGCAATGCATGCAATGATGGTAATACTGAGTACATGTACTTGCCTTGATTCCGGGTCTTGTCCAAGTCTTCTAGATCACCTATAAATAGAAAATGACATTTAGAATATTTAATAATCTAGTAATCAACTCTAAAGACTACTAACCTACCCAACTCAATTATTACTAATCTCTAATCAACCATTAACACCATCTATTCAGTTGCTTAATTTAACCACTATAATACTTAGTAAACTCTTCCATACTACAAGCAACCGACCCAACCTCTACTTAATACATCGGAACCTAACTTGTCAACTGGTCACATGTCTTCCTTAATACAACAGAATTCCTTAGCCAAGCCTAATTGCTAATTTGGACACTCCTCCTGTATGTGTTAGTCTAAGGTTTAATTGGCTCAAAGGATCTTAATAACCCAAGCTCAATAACCTAAACCAATACTCTACTTCTGTACAAACTTGGCTTTGACTAGTCAACTAAAACCATCAGGGATACTAGTCTTCACACATCTAACTCAAAATCCTTGGCCCAGTCCCATAGCACAGTTTGACCACTGCACAACTCTACTGATAACCTAACATAACGTTTCGATATTTGAAACCAAGGATCACTCAACAGAGTCAACTATCTTTGTTCTGCTTTAAACACATCCCCAACTCCTTCTTCAACCTACTGTGCCAGCTTATGACTGTGTCCTAATTCTCAGAATACCCCCATGTGTCCGATTCGAGTCTCTTAGACACGACAGGATTCTGAACGCACCACAGCTATACATTGATTCCTACTTCTAATCCTGATTCCAAATAATTTTACCGATGTAGAGAAATACCTGCAGTGTCAAATATGATCACAGCGCTCCTGGTGGTTCCGATATGGCCACTCCTGTGTCCCAAATTGTCAAGAACACTTGGTTAAGTCATTCCATCAAACAAGTCATGTGTGCGAACAAAAAGAACGATGGTGAGTTCGATTTGAATGGTACCGACTCCAAATTTGGAGAATTAAGCCAGAAAATCACCAAATACTTGAGAGGAATCGATTATCAAAAGATTGAATGGAAATTAGTCAAGAAAGAAGCTCACCGGAATTGATCCGCCGATCGTCCATCGACTGTTACAACGTGAATCCGGTCTGGAGAACTCGAGGAGAGGCTTCATCGCACCCGAAGGCTTCACGTGTCGCTTCATCGTCGCTGCACCGATCCTTACGAAAGTAGAAGAGCTTCGCCGCCATGGACGTAACTCGATCGGAGGAGAAACGAACAGAGGAGTGAATGGTGAAGGATCAGTGTAGAATTGGACATGGCTTCGCCGTCCAAGAATGGTGATGGGGAAGGGGAACTCTGGGGTCCTATTTATAGGCTAGGTCGAACGGGCAGAAGTTGGTCGGGCACTTGACCGGCGGTTGGGCGGGCAGCGACGGTTACGATCCGACGGCTAGGACGAGTTTGGGGGGTTGAGAATCAACGATAAGGATGAAAGGGGAAGTTAGAAAGTTGGAGAGAAGTTTCTAGAGGGGCTGGAGTCTTCTCGGCGTCGCTGTTCATCGTCGTCGTCGTCGTTGGCTCTCAGCAGAGTTGAATGGAGGGAAAAATGAAACAATTGAATGAATGAGTGAATGGAAGGATTTAAATGAGATATAACGGTTGGTATTGGGTCGGGTTAATGGATTAATGGATATTGGGTTTGAACCATATGGACCCGCGCCCAGTTGGATGGTGGGCTCTAATGGCTGCTTAGCTAAGGACGTGGGCTGGTTGGCCCAGGAAGCTTGGGCTCTTGGCTTTTAAATGGAAACAGATTTGGTTAATTAAGGAGGATTGGCCCAAAGGAATTATCAAGAAAAATAAGTGGAAACTATAGTTTAAGAAATCAATAATAAATTCCAATTCAATAAAATTAAAATAGTCATTCTTAAGTATTAGAAGGATTTAATAATAAATCCTAATAATTAAATCAATAAATTTAAATAAAATCTTAGAGAAAATATAATTAACAATTCTTAACAATTGGAATATTCTTTAATAAAGGAATTAAATAATTAGAAAATCATTAATGATAATTAATAATAAAAAAATAAATAAAATCTTATGTAAATTACAGAAGAAAACCCAATCTAGAAAAGTGGAGTTACAAATCTCCCCTTGAAAAATTTTGTCCTCGAAATTTCAGAAGGCACGATTAGGCACGATCAAGAATAATCAAAAACAAATTGGCACGATTCAAGCGGTACAAAGTGATAGTCATGAAAACATGGTCAAATTTAGAGTCTAAGCATGATTAAGGATAATCGGCATGATCATAATTAATTAGGCATGAAATGAATCGAAGGTCAAAAAGATTTGACGTGATCTAAAACAAACTCATGGTCAATTGAGAATTTAAGTTACTCAGGCATGATTAGAACACGATTTGGCACGATAGATTCAAATCATTTAGGCACGATCTACTCATAACTATTGAAGTCGTCTAGGCACGATTAAATTCGAGTCATGGTTGAAAATCAAGATAAATTCTGGTAAAGTTGTCAATGGTGATAGGAGGCTAATCATGAATTTAGTCTAAAAATATTCGAAACTCATGCATATCCGGAATCACTTTACCTAAAATTCATACCCCACCAGTGTACATCTGGCTGTAGTGAACTCTTGGCTCCGTGACTCAAGAATGATAGGTACCGAATAATTTCTAAACTTTACTCATGGACAAAACAACTTCAAGGAATAGAAACATAATCTCGAGAATATTCGAAACCTATACATACCTGAGATCACTTCGACTTAGAGCTGCTGCCTCGCCAGTGCACTGATGGCTGCAGTGGGCCTGCAGTTTTCATGATCCAGATAAATGGTTGCAGTGAGCGGCTGCCACGCCATAGTAGGATATCGAATATTCCTTCAAGCGTTATCTATTAGAATTCCAAAGGAGTACTTTGATAATTCAATTCAAGCAAGCTTTCCAATTTACTAAAGAGATTCAATCACACTAGGAAGGACATGTAGTATAAATATTTGTTCTTGAGAATCAAGAGATTGACTATCAAAATAGAAGAGTGATTAGAAATATATTATAGAGTTGATACACTAGTCATGGAAATGTCAATGGGATAAGTACTTAATACGGCTAAAGATGAGTTGAAACTCTAAATGGGAAATGGATAGAGAAATGGTTTTGCGAAAGGATGGAATAGCTAATATATGAGCTCTATGGCTCTAAACGAAATAGTTGAGCTTGGAATGGTTAGAGAAAATCAAATAGACTTTAGAAACCAATGGAGAATTTTAAAATGCTTGGCTAAATGAGGAGTTTGGAAACTCTGACTTTAATCTCTAAGTGGCAAGGAAACCCAGACCCTAAAGGGTATTAGAATCCGATAATGTTGTAGAAGGAGATGATCCCCAAAAATCATAGAATTGTAATCACGACTTTTGTAGGGTACACCATGAAGCGTTGAAAAAAAAATCAAAAACTATTATAGATAGCAAAATACACACAATCATACAATCGGCCTATGCTGTGATGAGTTTTCTATTTCGCAGGCTTCCAATAGTATCTAATCCTATGCACCATTAGATAAAGACCTGCATGGGCCACCACTAAAATATGTCACGTCCCGCTCCCGAATAATCGGGTACGGGTTGATACATGCCCGGTCTACACTGTCGTTGACAGCGGTAGTGAGCCGTCTAGTCATCAATAAAGAGGGTAATCACTACCAAAATACATGGATTTACCGACGGCCTTATCCGTCGGTAGTCCGTCGCCAAAAATAAATACCGACGGATTACCGACGGATATTTTGGTAAAACAGCCGTCGGGAATAACCTCGTCGCTAAAACATATCCGTCGCTACTCCGTCGCTCAGCGACGACTTAGCGACGGAATACCGTCGGCGCATTTAAATATATATAGCGACGGATTACCGACTAGTTTTCGTCAAAACATGTATCAGGATATAGGGTTAGCGACGGAAAACTCCGTCGCTAACGAGTCGGCAAAACCGTATCAGTGATTTTCTGATACCCAATATCCGTCGCTAATCCGTCGTAAATTTGTCGGCAAAAGCGTATCAGAGATTTTCTGATACCCAATTACCGACGGACATTCCGTCGCTAAACCGTCGCTCAATGTAAAATTCTCCAGGTAGCGACGGATATTATGTCGCCAATCCGTCGATACATTAAATTCCTACAGTTAGCGACGGATAGTCCGTTGGGACTTTGTCGCCAGTCCGCCGTAAGTTAGTCGCCAATCCGTCGCTAATGCTAAAATTTATGGACATCAAACAGCATCAGTTCGACAGATCGTCCGTCGCCAATCCGTCGCTTTATTGAAATGCTCCAGGTAGCGACAGATTTTACGTCGCCACTCCGTCGCTAACCTCAGTTTCTCCAGTTAGCGACGGATAATCCGTCGCTGAGTGGTCGCCAGTCCGCCGTAAGTTAGTCGCCAATCCGTCGCGAAAGCTAAAATTTCTGGACATCAAACAGCATCAGGTCGACGGATCGTCCGTCGCCATTCCGTCGCTTTATTGAAATGCTCCAGGTAGCGACGGATAGTCCGTCGCCACTCCGTCGCTAACCTCAGTTTCTCCAGTTAGCGACGGACAATCCGTCGCTGAGTGGTCGCCAGTCCGCCGTAAGTTAGTCGCCAATCCGTCGCGAAAGCTAAAATTTCTGGACATCAAACAGCATCAGGTCGACGGATCGTCCGTCGCCAATCCATCGCTTTATTGAAATGCTCCAGGTAGCGACAGATTTTACGTCGCCACTCCGTCGCTAACCTCAGTTTCTCCAGTTAGCGATGGACTATCCGTCGCTGAGTGGTCGCCAGTCCGTCGCTAACTGCTAATTTTTGAAAAAAAAAATACTGCAAACAGACTCTTTCATGTTTATACAACACATCCAACACAATATCAAACATGCAAAATATCCATATACAACACCATATATCCATATCCAACACGAATATCCAACGTATCCAATATCCAACACCATATATCCATATGCAAAATATCCATATCCGACACCAATATCCAACGTATCCAATATCCAACAAAATATTACCAACACAATATATCCAATATCCAACATTAAATTATCCAAACATAAAAAAAATATCCGAACATATAATGTATCCAAATGTCTACAAAACCAACAACATAAACAAAATCAAACCCCGTCCGTCGGATCGTCTCGTGCTCGTGCCGCCGCATCCGCTTTGCGTATGTACTCCTCCACCGTGTGTGCCGGCACTTGGGACAAGACATGGTCTGAAAGCGCGCGTAGCTGCTCTGGCGACATCATGTCAAGGAGCGTCAAGATGGTGTTATCCGATACGATGCGGGCGTCCGCAGAGCGGTTAAACGAAAGCCGTCCGGGGGAAGAAGGACCAGGTCGATCCGAAGCACCGGCAGCAGGAGTAGACGGACCGGGAGCAGACGGACCGGGAGCAGACGGATAGCGCCCCAACACTATCGCCCGCAAATCTGACACCGCGGAGGTCAGAGTCGCAAGTTGCGCCCTCACATCGTCAACCGGGGGCGCTGGAGGAGGCGGAGGCGGTGGATATCTCGGGGACGGCTGCAACGAGGGCGCCATGGAACCTAAGCCGTAGACGCGCCCTTTCCTAACGCCGCCGACGGATTCTACGAACACGTCGTCGTAGCGAGCGGCCATAGAAGAGTGCGTCTGGGTGGGCGTCATTTTGCCGACATTCTCGGAAGGGGGCTCGATCTCAAGCCGACTAAGTGCCTCACGATACGCAGCCTATCCAATGAATGTGTTTATACTATAAGTTTTCCTAAGTTATAATCTAAATCCTATGTTTCCCTAAGTTATAGTCTGAATCCTAAGTTTATCTAATTAACTTAACAATAATTATATTTCTAACATAAATCTCATAAACGTAAGTACTTACATCAGTCTCCTCGGCCCTCGCGTCGACGAAGCTCCCGTCCTTCCGCCTCTTGTGCGTATGCACGAATACATCGTGAGCGGTGACCGTCTCCGCCTCTTTCCCCTGCTTCACCGCCCGTTGGGCCTGCATACGTAGAATTTAATTAACTTCGTATATTAACAGTACGAAATTAAATAATAGAATGAATTTGAATTTGCGCTATCTCACAAAATCTGCACGCGTCAATACGTGGGGCCTTGATCCCCCCGTATGCAGACCCGCGACCTGTCGATTAGCCTTAGCTTTCTCCGATTTCAGCTTGAACTGCGGAGTATCCATCTTCTCCAACATCTGCTCATAGTACTCCGCCCGGATCCAGTCCTTCCTCGTATGCGCCGTACGAAGGTCGTACACCGCATCCCGTATCTTCTTTCCGGCGGCGGCTTTGTAGGTCCTGCGGATCGCCTCCTCGCGATGGGGGGGCCACCAGAACGTCCTCTGACATACAAATTCAAATATCACGTAATAAAAAATTTAATGATTTAAAGAATAATTAATAATTCACCGACGGATTTATACCCTCATCTCGTCGAGCCAGACGTACTTCATGTCCTGAGGCACCTCAGAAAAATTGAGGTAGGGGCCATGGTAGTTATCCCGGATAATGCGCCCTAGAATGCGGGCAGCATCCCACGGGAAAAACCTATAAAGAAGTAACGACTGGATTATTAACTTGAATAAATAAAACAAATTTAATAAATTAACTTAAATTTACTTACGATTCACCAGCGGGCCATAGCTCTCGTCGGAACTCGCCCACCAGCCTCTCTGGTGGCGTCGGAGGATCCGCGGGTCCGCGCACGTACTCCCCGGTAACAGGATGAAACTGAATCCCGGGGTACTCCGAGGCCCACCCTGCAGTAACTGCTGGGCCCCCTGCTGCATCTGCTGCTGCATCCGCTGGTACATCCGGTGGCGGAACGGATCCGCTAGCGGATGGAGTCACAGGCCTCGACGACGATGTCGGTAGCACCGAGGAAGAATGACGGCGGGAAGAGCCTGTGTCCGGGCTCTCCAAGTCGGGATCGGAAGTCACATCCGGGGAATGCAGCTGGCGACCACGACCGCTACCACCATGCCCACGCCCACGCCCACGACCACCACCACCACCACCGCCGCCGCCGCCGCCACCGCCACGACCACGGCCAGCACCACCAGTACGGGTGCTCGTAACCATGTCCTGTAAATAGAACACATAAACAAAATACCGACAACATAGATTTATAAATGAATATAAAACTAAACATATCCATACCTGCAGCAGGGCGATGAGTGCCGCCCAGACGAGTAGGCCTAGGAGTGCCATCTGCAAAAAGAAACTCATACAATAATACGCAAATATCCCAAACTGAAATAAATATTACAATCAGAAGTGAAGTACGAATAAAAGCTAGATACACAAAATCTGATAAAATCACGCACCAATACAACAAAGTACAATTCTTGTAACTTTTGATGAAAGGGCATCTTGTGTTCCACTAGACTTGTAATTGTAAATCCAAATGTAATAGGGTAATTTAGGATTCGAGACTAGATATTGGGTGCTTCAAGATACAACTGAAATATAGCGATATTTAATCATCGTCATCGTCCTCTTCCTCGGCCTCGGCCTCATCATCATCATCATCCTCATCGTCGAATTCATCTGTATCCTCATCCTCATCCTCATAAAGTTCTTCTTCTTCTTCTTCTTCTTCTTCTTCTTCTTCTTCTTCTTCAGTCTCAATACTTGGGACAAGACGCCTCTTTCTCCCCTGGTTGACATCTAAGTCTTGTATATCAACCTCTTCCTCCCCTCTATTTTCATCAGCAAGAGGTATATCAACCTCTAATTCAACATCTATGTCACAAGACTGTTGTCCCAAGTATTGGGGCTTTTCGATCTGGTCCTCTTGGTATGCTGGGTCTCCAACGTTGAATGTATTTCTAGATTTAATCTTGCATACTGCCCACCAGTCAAAGCGATCTCTACGACGCCTTGGGTAGCTTGTATAGTAGACTTGAACAGCCTGACTTGCTATCGCAAACGTGTCGAACCCTCTATACCTCCTGCGATGATTTATATCGACGAATCCAAATTGTTTATCGATTCTCCAACCGATATTTGGTGTCGTATCGAACCACTCACATTTGAACATAACAATATGCATATCAAATGGGGCACTATATTGTAATTCTACAATATCCCGAAGCACTCCATAATAGTCAAAGTCCGGCTCGTCGTCATAGATTGTGCCTCTTATGCAAACACCAGAATCCTTCGTACTGAAGCCGTCATTGAGAAATTCGTCATTTATAGGATGTTGAGTTGTCTTAAACTTGAAG
This sequence comes from Iris pallida, assembly GCA_029216955.1. Classification (NCBI taxonomy): domain Eukaryota; kingdom Viridiplantae; phylum Streptophyta; class Magnoliopsida; order Asparagales; family Iridaceae; genus Iris; species Iris pallida. The sequence goes on from JANAVB010038820.1 coordinate 6,570,215, forward strand.
CCATTAACGACATAGCCGGGCCAAGTCTTTGCATGCTTCTTCGGTCCCAATGACAAATAACGAATGCTCTCATTTGTGAGTGTACTTGGTTCAGCTAATAAAACCTGTAAACTTTAAATGTTTTAGTTGCATATATATATTTAAATGGTAGCCGCATAACATATTATCTCAGTTACTTACGTAATCCCGAAACCATGACGGAAAGGTAAAATCAACCTCTCTTTGAAGTCCCTCATCGGTAATATCGGGTGTCCTTATTTTGACTTCATCTCTAAATACACTGTTAGAGAGAATAAAAATTAGTGTAGTCACTTACCTCACCAAATTAGAGATTATAACGAGGTGTAGTCACTTACTTCTCCAAATCTCTCACTTCTTGTATGTCACAATTTAACAAGACATATCGGTGAGCGGCATCATACTCATCGTCACTCAACCACCGTTTCTTACTAGCCCCAATAGGCTTGCCCCTTAAATTGAATATACCTCCTTCCTCAACGTCTTCGTCATTCCTTTGAGGTCTATTTCGATTTGTCTCAACATGAGTATCGAAATAAATGGAGCAAAAGTTTGACACCTCCTCGATAAGATATGCTTCGCATATCGAAGCCTCTATATGAGCCTTGTTGCCAACTTTCTTCTTTAGATGATGTAGATACCTAGAGAGACAAATTATCTTGAGAATTAACAATGAATTATAAAATCCACTTAAATTATATCGATTTTTATTTACCTTTCAAAGGGGTACATCCATCGATAATGAACAGATGCACCGACACGGGCTTCGTATGCTAGATGAAATCCGGTAGAAATATTTTCTCTAACTTGCAAATTGTTAAGACAATCTTCTCCTCAAGTTGTATCATATGTTGCACCGTGAGCTTAGTTGAACAGATATCCCTGAAGAATGTAGGCAGCTCGGCCAACGGAACCCATACAGCAGAAGGCAACAACTCTCTCAACGCAATGGGCAGTAATCTTTCCATAAACACGTGGCAGTCGTGACTCTTCATTTCTGTTAGCTTGCGTTCATTGAGATCAACGCATCTAGACAAATTCGACACATAGCCGTCGGGAAATCTTAAAGTAGATATCCACTTGCAGATTATTAATCTATCTTCCTTGCTCAATGCGTATGGCGCTATCGGCTTAGTTACTTGTCCACCAGCTCCCCTTTGTATCAAGTTTAGATTATGACGTTTGGATATCTCGGCCATGTCTTGTCTTGCTTTTGGATTGTCCTTCGTCTTTCCTTTAATATCCATAACGGTATTGAAGACATTATCGAACACATTCTTTTCGATATGCATGACATCAAGATTATGCCTAATAAGATTATCTTTCCATTAAGGCAAGTCCCAGAAGATACTCCGTTTGGTCCAGTTATGGCTTTGTCCGAACCCCTCGACACGATTGTTCGATGGATCTTCCATTGCGGTGGGCAATTCCTTTACATCTTCCCAAATATCGTATCCCGACAATCTGGCAGGAGGTTCAGAAAATTCTTGTTTTCCATATCTGAATGCGTCCTTGTTCTTTCGCCAAGGATGTCTCGTTGGCAGAAATTGACGGTGACAGTCAAAGAAAGAAGTTTTTCCTCCATGTCTAAGGCGGAACGCCTTACTATTTTCCATACATATCGGACAAGACATGTTGCCGTGCGTACTCCATCCCGACAGCATACCGTATGCTGGAAAATCATTGATTGTCCACATGAGTGAAGCTCTCATCTGAAAGTTTTGTTTTCTGGAAATATCATAGGTCGTGACGCCGATCTCCCACAACTGTTTCAGCTCATCCACCAACGGCTGTAAATATATATCGATGTTCTTTGTCGGATTTTTGGGACCGGGTATAATAGCTGTCAAGAACATATAAGGAGTCTTCATACACATCCATGGTGGCAGATTGTAAGGGGTAAGAATGACCGGCCAGCATGAGTATTGAGATCCCGACTGTCCGAAAGGGGCGAAGCCATCAGAACATAGCGCCAGGCGTACATTTCTAGGCTCTGTAGCAAAATCTGGATGACACAAATCAAAATATTTCCACGCCTTCCCATCCGAAGGATGTGACAATTCTCCTTCGTCCTTTATGCGATCTTCACTGTGCCACGTCATATGTTCTGCTGTATTCAGAGACATATACATCCTCTGTAAGCGCTTCGTGATCGACAAGTAATGCATATACTTGTAAGGACTGTTAGTCTATTTGCAAACAATCGATGGAAAAACTCAGTTGCAATCCCTAAGAAGAGATACAAATAATGCAGTTGCAATCCCTAAAAAAGAGATACAAATAATGCAGTTGCAATCCCTAAAAAAGAGATGCAAATAATGCTGATTGCGTAGCCTAAACGATTAAAATCGAATCGCGTTTACAATAGCGGTTTCTCGAAGGCAACAAGAGATGATCAACAACAGTTGAGTCTCAGATTCTCGAAGGCAACAGAAAGAGGAAGGAAGAAGAAGAGCGGATCTCGCTGGGGTGTTGAACACCGGCGCTCAAAGCTATACCCGCAGTACGGATAAGCTCCCAGGAACCAGCAAGTTCAGGAGAACTTCTGGAACGCTCGTAAGTCAATATTTGAGACTTGAACGGGCTTCCTGGACTTAACAGACTCCCTCAACTCTCTTCTTGGTGCATCTTTCAAAGGAGGCCAAGGGGCTCTATTTATAGAGTGGAGTTGAGACTTCACCTCTTCTCCTATCCGATGTGGGACTAAAATACCAATACTCAAAAATAGAGTTTGATATTTTAGATTATCCCATAATCAGCATAGAAGTGTGCCAGTCCACGCCTACCCCCCGAACCCTCCCGTGCATGCACGAGACATCTTGGAGTCCGCATCCGAGTCCGAGTCCGCACAACAAAAATTAACTTGCATCCTTGTTGGATTTAATCCTTTTTCCTTCTAGGAAAATACTTCCACATGGCACAAACTTGTGCCCCACTATACCTCATGTGCACACCTCAACACAAGCAATGCATTATATTGAGATACTCACCATTTGGTGTAGCCGATGTGGGACTATCTTTTCTAGTCCAAAGGCAAAAACACCAACAATCCCCCACATATCTCAATATATGGGTTGAGCGTTCCCCACAGTGATTGTCCATCATGCATTAGGAGAGATGTCGCTACGACTTGAATCTTCCCGCATAGGTTAAATAACAGCATGATACAAGAATGGACTAAGCCTTGAATTCTGCACCATAACTGCAATTCTTCCTACTCACATAGTGACATCAACTGTGCTTCTGGCTGCACATTGAAGGCCTTGTGCCAGCCTGGTTTCAGTGTATAATTTTTTTTGGGCGTCTACAAGTTTACCCTCAAGAGACGGCCTGATATCTCTGTTCATACACTATAGGTGAGTTCTATATAAAGAGTCATTGGCATGAAGCATTGCGCTTCTTTGCGGTGCTACGCCGCTATGACATGGCTGACAAAGCCAAGGCATTACCCCTACCTGGGAACCTCATCGTAGTGTCATACTACTGTAGCATGAGGTCTCAAGCCTCTTTGTAGTGCCAAACTACCCAGCATGAAGCCTTGCGCTCCCTTGTGGTGTTACGCCACTATGACATGGCTTGCAAAGCCGAGGCTTTACCCCTACCTGGGTACCTCATCGTGGTGTCATGCCACTGTAACATGAGGACACCGGTCTCTTTGTAGTGCTGCCTACATCTCTTTATTACGATTATGCAACATTAGGCTACCTGCCTATATGCGGTGCTACGCCGCCTGTAACTTGGCTAACAAAGCCGAGGCATTACCCCTACCTGGGAACCTCATGGTGGAGTCACCCCACTGTAGCATGGAGTTGTAACACTCCTTTGTGGTTGTTGCGCCACCATGCTTCCTGTAAAGCATAACAGACCTTCACTCAGTCTGAGAACACATTAAGGCATTATGCCATCCTTCTCACAGGATCAATTTTCCGTAGAAAATTCATAGTAGACAACAGTGGTTCTGGGTCCGAAACCCTTACATGTTCCGCAGAACAAGTGCCCACTGTTAACTAATATTTTTCCAGTCAATAGTCCTCCCTTGAATCAAAAATTAGATATCTGGTAGATTTCTCTTTGAACCAATAACATAAAATTTATTGATAGGATTATAATGACACAATATTAGAATGCCTTCAAGCCCATCTTCCTTGCTGTGTCCTCGACCAGCTGACGCTTGAGACCCTTCGTGAACGGATCCGCCAGGTTTTCCTGACTCCGAACATCGATCACTGCAATGACGCCCTTTTTTATGAGATCGTTCACTGCTCTGTGCTTCAACCGCACAGTCCTCTTCTTCCCGTTGAAGAGTTCATTTGATGCCACTGCTGCTGCCGCCTGGTTGTCACAGTATATTGGAATCGCCGGTATCTGAGCCCCAACCATTGGAAGGTCATACATGAGCTCCCGAAGCCACTCTGCTTCATCTGCTGCAGCATCCAATACAAAGAATTCAGATTCCATGGAGGAGCGAGATAACATAGTCTGCTTCTTCGACTTCCACGATATAGCAGCTCCACCCATGGCGAACACATATCCACCTGTAGAATATTCGCTCTCCACCTCTGAACACCAGCTAGCATCACTGAAGCCTTCCACTACTGACGGATCTCCGCTGTAGTATAGTGCATATGTCTGAGTCTTCTTGAGATATCTCATAACACGCTTCACAGCTTTCCAATGCTTTACGCCTGGATTGCTCGTAAATCGACTCAACATTCCCACTGCAAAGGCTATGTCAGGCCTTGTGGCAGTAGTAGCGTACATCAAACTTCCGATGACGCTAGCGTACTCCAACTGCCTGACGCTCTCCTTCGAATTTGGCTCCAGTTTCAGATCACTCCTGTACGGTGTATCAATAATAGGAAGATCTTGATACCCGTAGCGAGAGAGCATCTTCTCAATGTAATGAGACTGTGACAGCGCTATTCCAGTGCCTGTCCGGATGATCTTGAGCCCCAAGATTACGTCGGCATCCCCCAAGTCCTTCATACTGAACTTGGTCGAGAGGAATTTCTTTGTCTCTGTGACGCAGCTTAAATTCGTACCTAGGATTAGCATGTCGTCCACGTATAGACAAACGATTACTCCTCTTCCGTCAGCAAACTTCGTATAGACATACTTGTCTGTTTCACTGACCCTGTAGCCATTTGACCTTATCACCTTGTCAAACTTCTCATGCCATATTTTGGGAGCTTGCTTCAAACCATACAGAGACTTCATCAACTTGCAGACTTTGTCTTCCAGACCTCTGACGACAAAACCTTCTGGTTGTTGCATGTAGATCTCTTCGGTCAGCTCGCCATTAAGGAATGCCGTTTTCACATCCATCTGATGTATCACCAGCTTGTGTATTGCTGCTAAAGCAATTAACAATCTGATAGTTATCATCCGAGCTACTGGAGCATAAGTGTCAAAGTAGTCGATCCCCTGCTTCTGAGCAAACCCCTTGGCCACTAGCCTGGCCTTGAACTTGTCAATGGTTCCATCTGCTTTCATCTTCTTCTTGAAGATCCATTTGCATCCGATGGGTCTTGCTCCTTCTGGTAGGTCGACCAATACCCATGTGTTATTGGAGGTGATTGAGTCAATCTCGTTGTCAATCGCCTCCTTCCAGAATATAGCATCTCTGGTCTTCATCGCCTCATCATAGGTAAGCGGATCTGCTTCCACATGATAGGTGACGAAGTCATCTCCGAAGTCTTTCGGCCTCCTCGTTCGCTTAGTTGACGGCTCAGCGAGTTCTGGTTCAGCTGGTGTCTCCTCGACAACAACTCCATCTTGGACTACTGGTTCGATAAAGATCTCTGTCTGCTCCGCACCCTCATTATTCTCCGGAATGTCCGCGAGAACAATGTTCTTGTGCCTTGTAAACTTTTCTTCAAAATATTCAGCATCGCGAGATTCGATGATATGATTTGACTCGATATCAAGGAATCTCCGAGCATCACTCTTCTCGGCATACCCCAGGAAGATCGCCTTAGTAGTCCTTGTCCCCAGCTTCTGAATCTTTAGATCCGGGAGCTTCACATAAGCCAGGCACCCCCACACTCGAATGACATTCAGGTTGGGTCTGACTTTGAACCAGAGTTCATGAGAAGTTATGTCGGAAGTTGCATACGGCACTCTGTTCAGAATGAAAGTGGCCGTTAATGCAGCTTCTCCCCAATAGCACTTTGGGAGACCCGCAGTCAACAGCATAGAATTCATCATCTCTGTCAACGTTCTGTTCTTCCTTTCTGCTACTCCGTTGGATTGTGGAGAATACGGAGCCGTCGTCTCGTTGATGATTCCATGTTCTTTGCAGAATGATGAGAATTCATGAGACCTATATTCCCCACCTCGATCACTCCTCAGCCTCTTGAGTTGTTGTCCAGTTTGCCGTTCAGCCTCGGCCCTGAACTCCTTGAACTTCTCGAATGCTTCGTCTTTAGATTTGAGTAAATAGACGAAGGCATACTTGGAGAAGTCATCGATGAAAGTAATGAAATACTTCATCCCGGCCTTTGTAGAGAATTGTTTGAAGTCACAGATATCTGAGTGAACCAACTCCAGAAGATCTGTGCTTCGATGGACCCTGTGGAAGGGTTTCCTAGTGATCTTCGTCTGAGCACATATCTCACATTTCTCTACCTTACCCCCACACTTGGAGATAAGTCCTAGACTAGACATTTTGTTTATTCGCTTACAGTGAACATGTCCTAGTCTATTATGCCACAACTCAAGAGAGTAATTCAAACTAGTGATAGCATTGACATTATTATGCTGGGTTACAACAAGCTGAATTTTGTACATTCCTTCAGTCTGAAAAGCTTTCCCGAAGAAAGTACCCTTCTTGGACATCACCATTTGGCCAGCATTGATGTCCATCCTCAAGCCTGCGTTGCAGAGCAGGCTCCCAGAGATCAGGTTCTTAGCGATTGCAGGAACATGCTTCACACCTTGAAGCGTCAGAATGTTCCCCGATGTAAGCTTCAGCTCCACCGTCCCGATCCCCAGTACTTCAGCTTGTGCCTGGTTCGCCATCATGACTTTCTCGGAAGTAGGCTCATAGGAGACGAACCAGTCCTTGTCTGAACAGACATGACATGTCGCGCCAGTGTCTATCCACCAGTCCAAGTCTGCCCCCACAGTTGCAACCTGTGCTATCATGGCAACCTGATTAGTAACCAAAGAAACCTTATTAGGCTCACCTTGCTCTTTGGGCTTGGACTTGCATTCACTTTTATAGTGACCCTTCTTGCCACAGTTGAAGCAAGTCACATGGGACTTGGACTTCTGTTGCTTGAATCCTGGACCCTTCACTTTCAGATTCGAGAAGTCCTTCTTCTTGTGGTGAGAAGCCGCCTGCTTCCCTTTGTTCTCTCTGGTGGCTTGAACCAGATTCGCCGTTGCTAGTTGCTTGGACAGGGTGTCCAACTTCTGTTGAGAGCGCATCTCGTCCTCAACATGAATCTCGCTGAGGAGATTATCCAGGCTAATCTCCATCTTCTTCCTATGCATCCTTGCATAGATGTTGCTCCATCCTGGAGGAAGTTTTGCCACGATCCCTCCAACGACGAACTTGTCGACGAGGGGCATGCTATCGTCCTCCAGTTTCTGGCGCAGCTTCAGGAATTCTTTCACTTGGGGCAGCATGGTCTTCTCGTCTTCAAAGACCCATTTGTGGTATTTTTCAACCATGAACATCTTCGACCGGGCCTCGTCGTCGTCATACAGCTTCCCCACGGACTCCCAGATCTCTTTGGCAGAAGTCCTCTTTGTGTAGGACTCGGCCAGAGAGTCTTCCATGGAATTCAGGATCAGCAGCCTGCATATGCTGTTATCCTTTTTCCACTTCGTCTGCTTGCTCGTAGCAGCGGCCAGAACAGCAGCAGATCCTGTTGTTGGAACGATTGGTTCTTCCTCATCCAACACGTGATCAACATCCACGAGTTGAAGGTTCAGAGTCACCTTTCGCTTCCAGATCTGGAAGTGTTCGCCGTCGAATTTCTCCAACTTGTTAAAGCCGGTATCGACAAGCGAAGCACGAGTGTTTTCCATCGAATCGTATAGCTTTGAGATTGTTAGTCTATTTGCAAACAATCGATGGAAAAACTCAGTTGCAATCCCTAAGAAGAGATACAAATAATGCAGTTGCAATCCCTAAAAAAGAGATGCAAATAATGCAGTTGCAATCCCTAAAAAAGAGATGCAAATAATGCTGATTGCGTAGCCTAAACGATTAAAATCGAATCGCGTTTGCAATAGCGGTTTCTCGAAGGCAACAAGAGATGATCAACAACAGTTGAGTCTCAGATTCTCGAAGGCAACAGAAAGAGGAAGGAAGACGAAGAGCGGATCTCGCTGGGGTGTTGAACACCGGCGCTCAAAGCTATACCCGCAGTACGGATAAGCTCCCAGGAACCAGCAAGTTCAGGAGAACTTCTGGAACGCTCGTAAGTCAATATTTGAGACTTGAACGGGCTTCCTGGACTTAACAGACTCCCTCAACTCTCTTCTTGGTGCATCTTTCAAAGGAGGCCAAGGGGCTCTATTTATAGAGTGGAGTTGAGACTTCACCTCTTCTCCTATCCGATGTGGGACTAAAATACCAATACTCAAAAATAGAGTTTGATATTTTAGATCATCCCACAATCAGCATAGAAGTGTGCCAGTCCACGCCTACCCCCCGAACCCTCCCGTGCATGCACGAGACATCTTGGAGTCCGCGTCCGAGTCCGAGTCCGCACAACAAAAATTAACTTGCATCCTTGTTGGATTTAATCCTTTTTCCTTCTAGGAAAATACTTCCACATGGCACAAACTTGTGCCCCACTACACCTCATGTGCACACCTCAACACAAGCAATGCATTATATTGAGATACTCACCATTTGGTGTAGCCGATGTGGGACTATCTTTTCTAGTCCAAAGACAAAAACACCAACAAGGACGTCGTTTTCTAGTTGACTTTCCTTTTCCCTGTACTGTCTTGTAACGATCCGCATTACAGAACCAACAACTTTCTAATACGCAATTCTCTTTGTAATACAACATGCATCCGTTGCGACAGCAATCTATCTTCACGTACCCCAGTCCCAGTTGTCGGACCATCATCTTTGACTTATAGAAGTTTCTTGGGAGCTCTTTTGATTCCTTCGGTAACACCTCATTAGTTAATTGTGTGATCCGATCATAGCAAGCTTGTGGCAAGTTAAAATCAGACTTTATGTTCAACAACCGCATCGTCACTGACAGTACGGAATGAGTCTCACAACCAGGATATAGAGGAGTATTTGCGTCCTTAAACATATCATAGAACTCCTTTGCCTCGGGATTAGGATCCTCCGGATCAAAATTAGGCCCTACCGCAGCATACACCATATCTCGTACAAGGTTCTGCATGTCTCCATAATCCACAGAGCATCCGTCGTCTTCGAGGACATCCGTTGCAGCATTATCATCAAAAGCATAAGTACCAGCTTCTGCAGCCTGTCTTTCTGAATATAATTCACCTTGCGATGACCACAGGCCGTAATCACGTACGAAACCCTTACGGGTCAAATGATCTCTCACAGTCATCACTTCTTCGAAACGTCTATTGTGACAATTAACACATGGACACTTGATTTTGTTATCGTCCATATACTGAGTTTTGCTCATGGCATACTTAAGAAATACTTCCACACCTGCCTGAAAATCGTCACTCACACCAATTCTTATCTCGTGTTGTCGTTTGTACATCCATGTACGATCAACAAAGTAACGATTCATGCTCGATTTGATGTGAATATCTGTATCGTAAGACAAACTAAATATAAGAATTAATAGCCCGATACCGATACTCATATCGTAAGAAAAACTAAACTTGTGGATAACACGCTAGGCCTACGACGAGGCTACTTAGTATCACAATCTAACATAATTAGTATATAATCATGTAACTGGTGGATCCGCTAGCTAGTAAGCCGGATGTACTTAATATCAGAGAGTATCAGATTAGTATCAGTATATAGGTTAGGTAGACCGTATCAAACGCATATCGGAATAGTAGGCCGAATAGGAGGCCGAGATAGTCGAATGAGAAGAAGGGAAGAAAGGAGGAGCAGATGGTATACTAGACTAGTTCTGGGTCAAATTAGGAGTCCAAGTCAACTCTGTCAAAACTAACCTTAATTAGGCTAAACTTCTACCTTAGCTAATCAAATATATATACTAGACTTCACGACGTGTGTCTGTGTATATATATATATATATATTATTAATAAATTACTTAAAATTATGCCTATATATATATATATATATATATATATATATATATATATATATATATATCAAGGTTCAAAGTATCGGTATCGGACTATTCCTATGAGTATTGGTATCGGCGATATCGGTAGTATCGGCGGTTTCGGATCGGAGTATCGGATTTTTTGGTATCGGGGAACAAATAATTATTAATAAATTATTTACATTTAAAAACATATATTTTATACATTTAGGCATAATTTTAAGTATTTTCAGTGTTATTTCTTAGTAGTTTTGAAATTAAATGAAATAGTAGTCACCCTTACCGATTGGTTTACAAACAATAGATGTGATTTTCTTCAATTGATGTGATTTTCTTCTTTTACATGCTTCTACAACCTTGTTATGCTTTAAACCCTTGTTGATTTGTCTTTTTTGTTTAATTTTCTTTGTCGAATTGACCGGAACAAAGACCCCCAATGTCGGTATCGGTCAATACTTGGTATCGGTCGGTATCGGATCGGAACATGCCAAACCGTATCGGTATCGGCCGTATCGGATCGGTATCGGCCGATACTTTAAACCATGATATATATGTCTGAGTGTGTGTGTATCCGTGTGTCTGTGTCCGTGTGTGCCCGTGTGTGTGTGTGTGTGTGTCCGTGTGTGTGTGTGTGTCTGTGTGTGTGTGTGTCCGTGTGTGTGTGTGTCTGTGTGTGTGTGTGTCCGTGTGTGTGTGTGTGTCTATGGGAGAGGAGGAGGAGGACTCCTGCGCGGGGACTCCAGAGTCCCTCCTACGCCCCCCTACCTCGACCCCCCCAACCCCTGCCCGACCCCCCCCAACCCCTGCCCGACCCCCCCTCCAACCCCTGCCCGACCCCCTCTCCCACCCCCCTGCCCCCCCTGCCCCGACCCCCCAACCCCTGCCCGACCCTCCCCCAACCCCTGCCCGACCCCCTCTCCCACCCCCTGCCCAGACCACCCCTCCACCCCTGCCCGACCCCCTCCCCGACCCCCCCTGCCCCCTCTCCCACCCCACCCTTGCCCCGACCACCCCACCCCCTACCCGAACCCCCCTGCCCAGACCACCCCCCCACCCCTGCCCGACCCCCTCCCCGACTCCCCTGCCCCCGACCACCCCACTCCACCCTTGCCCCGACCACCCCACCCCGTACCCGAAACCCCCCTGCCCCATACCCTCTCCGACCACTACGACAGCCTCCCAACCCCCCAAATCATAAAAAAGAGAGAGAGAGAGAGAGAGGGAGATAGAGAGAGAGAGGGGGGAGAGAGAGCATACCTTAGAGAGAGAGAGGGAGATCGCCGGTCGGAGAGAGCGAGATCGTCGGAGAGAGGGAGAGGGAAGAGAGAGTGTTTTGGGGGGGAATGAAAATTTCCCCCCGTCGGTTCAATTTAAGTTAGGGTACAGAAATTAGCGACGGAGTAGCGACGGATTATTCCGTCGCTAAGTAGTCAGTAAATCTCGCGCCAGAGTAGCGACGGATTATTCCGTCGCTAAGTCGTCAGTCAAATCTCGCGCCAATATTTTAGGCTTTTGCCGCCAAAATATGCGACGTTCTAGCGACGGATATAAAACCGTCGCTACTTGGCCGACGACCTATCGACGGCGTAGCGACGGATATGGACATAAAAAAATAAAAAAAATTGTCCACTGCTTTCCGTCGGTATTTCGTCACAAATCCGTCGGTGATCCGACGGTAATAGCGACGGAAAATTTCCGTCGCTAAATGGCCGTCGCTAAAATGCTGTAATTTGGTAGTGTAATCTCATCACATCATCTAATCACGGAATCACAGCAATCCACTAAACAATTATTACAACTTATACATGAATGTCCGGGTACAAAGCCGATAAAAGATAAATGATACAACAAGAATATATAATCAAATTCACTCAATAAATCCCTATACATGAACTAATATCTCAAAATCAAGCGAGCTCCAATGCCATCCCTGACTGATCATCTATGATCCATCTCACCTGTAATCAACGATCCAGTAAGAAAAGGAGCAAAGTACAATGTAACTCAATAAAACTCACCATGAAGATCAATGGAACGGTATATCAATATAACTGAAAGACAGAGAAACAATGTGAATAAAATATGCACTAGCTACGTATACTTGTGCAATTGGACATTATCAACATGTAGGGACTAATATGTAATCAGGTATATAAAATATCCTATCAGTCAATCAATAATTAGGCATGTCTGATGACAATGCTATCAGTCACACAATAACCAGGCATGTCTGATGACAATGCTATCAGTCACGCACAAAATGGACTCAGGCATACAGAGTATGCTATCAGGAAATATTTGTCCAATACTAGTCTATCACATGTCTCTAGAACGTCCCCCACCCGATACGAGAAACAATGCAATCAATCGAGCAAGAATAGTAAAATAATGATAAGATACAATGTAAATGCAATGCATGCAATGATGGTAATACTGAGTACATGTACTTGCCTTGATTTCGGGTCTTGTCCAAGTCTTCTAGATCACCTTTAAATAGAAAATGACATTTAGAATATTTAATAATCTAGTAATCAACTCTAAAGACTACTAACCTACCCAACTCAATTATTACTAATCTCTAATCAACCATTAACACCATCTATTCAGTTGCTTAATTTAACCACTATAATACTTAGTAAACTCGTCCATACTACAAGCAATCGACCCAACCTCTACTTAATCCATCAGAAACTAACTTGTCAACTGGTCACATGTCTTCCTTAATACAACAGAATTCCTTAGCCAAGCCTAATTGCTAATTTGGACATTCCTTCTGTATGTGTTAATCTAAGGTTCAATTGGCTCAAAGGATCTTAATAACCCAAGCTCAATAACCTAAACCAATACTCTACTTCTGTACAAACTTGGCTTTGACTAGTCAACTAAAACCATTAGGGACATTAGTCTTCACACATCTAACTCAAAATCCTTGGCCCAGTCCTATAGCACAGTTTGAACACTGCACAACTCTACTGATAACCTAACATAACGTTTAGATATTTGAAACCAAGGATCGCTCAACAGAGTTAACTATCTTTGCTCTGCTTTAAACACATCTCCAACTCCTTCTTCAACCTACTGTGCCAGCTTATGACTGTGTCCTAATTCTCAGAATACCCCTATGTGTCTGATTCGAGTCTCTTAGACACGACAGGATTCTGAACGCACCACAGCTATACATTGATTCCTACTTCTAATCCTGATTCCAAATGATTTCACCGATGTTGTAAAATACCTGCAGTGTCGAATATGATCACAGCGCTCCTGGTGGGTCCGATACGGCCACTCCCGTATCCCAAATTGTCAAGAACACTTGGTTAAGTCATTCCATCGAACAAGTCATGTGCACGAACAGAAAGAACGGTGGTGAGTTCGATTTGAATGGTACCGACTCCAAATTTGGAGAATTAACCCAGGAAATCACCAAATACTTGAGAGGAATCGATTATCAAAAGATTGAATGGAAATTAGTCAAGAAAGAAGCTCACCGTAATTGCTCTGTCGATCGTCCATCGACTGTTACAACATAAATCCGGTCAGTAGAACTCGAGGAGAGGCTTCATTGCTCCCAAAGGCTTTGCGTGTCGCTTCATCGTCGTTGTACCGATCATCACGGAAGTAGAAGAGCTTCGCCGCCATGGACGCAACTCGATCGAAGGAGAAACGAACAGAGGAGTGAATGGTGAAGGATCAGTGTAGAATTGGACATGGCTTCGCCGTCCAAGAATGATGATGGAGAAGGAGAACCCTGGGGTCCTATATATAGGCTAGGTCGAATGGGCAGCTATTGGCCGGGCACTTGACCGACGGTTGGGTGGGCAGCGGCGGTTACGATCCGACGGCTAGGTCGAGTTTGGGTGGTTGAGAATCAACGATAGGGATGAAAGGGTGTCACCCTCATTTTCCGTATTTCGTATTATGCTCGTATTTGGATTTTGGCACGTATTTTATTATTCTCGACTTGCGGATTTTTGAATTCTTGTAGTTGGGTTTTAAACCATGGCTTGGTTTTATTTTGGAGATTGGTTTGGTTTGGTTTGTCATGATGGAACACCATAGCCTACACACCACCTCCATTACACCACAACACCCTCATTATAACCCACCTACTTTCTCTCTCCTCCATAATTTCTCCATTAATTTCTTCTTCTTCTTCTTCTTCTTCTTCCTCCACCAACACCTATAGGCAAGTGCATCTTGCCATTAAATAAGCACCTCTTTTTATTTGTTCATTAGCTAGATTAGGACATGGAGAACAACATTAGAACTTGGAATTTTGTGATTTGGAGTCTCCATTGTTCTAGATCTAGGTTTTAATTATTTTCGGATTTACATGGTTTTGATCTATTTTAGTTGGATTTTATGGGTTTTTGATGCTTCCATATGGAAGAGAATTCAATTTTACTCAAGTTAGAACTTTGAAAATCTAAATTTGGTTTTGATTTGGCAAAGTTATGAAGAATTGAAGTTTTTGGGTTGGGTGTTCTTCCTCTCGGACAGAGGTAGGAGAAGAACATAGCCTTTCCCTTTTGTTGGCGACGCGGCTCCCGCGTACGGCCTCTGCGTAGAGCTCCTGCATAGTGTTGCTTGCGTAGAACCCTTGCTTAGGGTCTTCTGCGTATTGCACCCTGCGTATTACACCCTGCGTATTGCACCCTGCGTATGCTGGCCTGCGTACTGTGCATTGCGTATTGCTTGCGTAGTGTGCATTGCGTATTGCTTGCGTAGTGGCTTGCGTAGCCCCTGCGTATGCTGGCCTGCGTACTGTGCATTGCGTAGTGACTTGCGTAGCCCCTGCGTATGCTGGCCTGCGTACTGTGCATTGCGTAGTGGCTTGCGTACTGTGCATTGCGTATTGCTTGCGTACTGCTCACCTTGCGCAATGTAACCCTTGCGCAATGTAACCCTTGCGCAAGACAACTCTTGCGCAGCCTTGTATGCGCAGTCTATACCCTGCGTAGCCCAACCTTTGACCCCCTTGTGCTACCTACTTGTTTATGATGAATTTGTTATTTCTTGGTCTTGGCTCTTTTATGATCCTATATATATTGGTATTGTATCAGGTATTTTACGCCCATTTTATATCCTTACGCCTTTTGTCATGAACTTGATTTTACTTGTATATTTGGAATAACTATTGTATATGGCCTGGTATGACAATGAACTAGCATAACATGACAGCGACCCGTAGTGGTGCACTCCTGACATGACCCGACCTGACATGATAGTGGCCCGTCGTGGCGCACTCCTGACAAGTACCCTGACATGAATTATCTTGATAACTTGATAGTGGCCGTGGCGGCGCACTCTTAACTTGACTTGACTTGATAACTTAACTTGACTTGCCTTGACACCGTGGGTGTTCCTGCTTGCTTGCTTGTACAATCCACTTGTCTTGTCTTGCATCATGTCTAGGACGTGACTCCCTGGGTACCACGGCCAGGGACTCACACTAAAATTGGACTAGGTAATGAGTAGGCCAAATTAGAACATGGAGAATTCCCGGTCACAGGCAGTCTCGTTATCTGGAGGCATTAATGGACTTGTAGCTTGCCGACGAGTAGAGCACATTTCCAGCACACTGTCATGTGTTGCACCCTCTAAGTCACCTAAGGGTACATTTGTCTCCCGGGCGATGTACCCACCTATAACTCTCAACCCGCAGAAGGATAACTGGATGGTCTGCAGGGCTTGGGACTGGGAGTTTCTCACTTGCATCTTGTTAGTAATTAGGCTTGTGATAACCCTAGTTAGTTAAAGTAGTAAGCCGTAGTACTTGCTTGGCCGATTGTGAATGAATGGTGTCCAGCTCTGTCTAAGTCTTCTCTAGCCCTTGTACCTGGAACTCTTGATCATGATTGTTTTACTTATCTCTAACGATAAATGGGTAGAGACAGTGAGCTATTCAAGCGAAGGGGTACAATCCCGGTCCTTGTTTGGTTTAAGGATTGTAACCTGGCTCCCGGAATGGTTCCACGTCCCTAGTCGTTTATCGCTCTGTGTACTTTTATTTTACTTGTACTTTCCTTTTATTCTTTATGTTTTGATATGCTGGCTTTTGTTCTTATTTGTGGCCTCCTTTGTGGCACTTGCTCTTTCTGGGGTTTGACCCAGCTGGTTTTGTATGGCCAGATTTCGGAGCGGCTCCCGAGGATCTACCAAGCTTCCAGCCCAATGGTGACAACTAGACGGAACCCGGGCCAAGAGTGGGTTTTCCCTTTTTGTTTCACCCACTTATATGTAAATTTATTCTTTTGAGGCGTTTAGCCGACGAGCACCTGTTAGCTCGATGCACATTTACTTACTGTCTGCCTACGGGCTGTAAACATGATTAACAAATCCTAGGGTTGATCATGTATGACTGAACTCTTGCTAGTCCTATCATTTTGTACGACTAGCTTCATGATCATCCAATATGTAATATTTGGGACGCCTTATATATATATATTTGATGCTCTAAACATCTTGTAACTCTGTTAATTGCTGGAGATTGAGACAATAGGCTCGACCTTAAGAGACTGCTGGCTTGTAGTAAACCCTCATATCTAGACAGCCGTGACCGTATAGTTGAGATATATTCTATTTTCAATATACGTAGCTGGCTGTGTCTGCCCCCGCTCTCCAGTATTCTGGTTCTGGGGCGTGACACGGTTTAAGTGGTGGCCCATGCAGGTCTTGTCAATCAAGAAATGTGAGGGTTTACCCATAGATGTCTCAATCAATATTTGCCCTTGATCTCCACCCGTATTTTCAAATCCCTGAGATTCTTGACCTGATCACATGCTTGTATCATTGATCTGTCCTGGTCCTTTCCTTATTGTTCCCTATGTCGTCTTCTTCAGCGGCATTACTCCCGGACCTGCCAACCAGCCAGAGGAAGCTCGACAAGCACCCCAGCGCCAGGAAGACCAAGTTCAGCACTCTGGAGTAGCCTCCCGAGTTATGCTTCCCGGAGGCTCAGAACCTCTAGTTCAGGAAGCTCCGCCCGTTCAACCAGCTAGACAGGATGAGGGACCTTTGGTAGGGCTTATAAGAGAACTACTTGCATCCCAAGATCGTCGAGGCGACGCCTTGCACCAGGAAGTTCATGATGCACTAAACCGAGGAGGTCCCCAAGGAAATCAAGCGGCCAACAGTTTCAAGCGCTTGAACCCTCCCTTCTTTGATGGCAGTGAAGATGCGGTTGCCGCGGACGCTTGGCTTCAGGATACCGAGGTGGTTCTAGAAGCGGCTAGGACACCTGAAAATGAGAAGGTGGCGGTGGTACGCCTACAGTTGTTAGACTTGGCTCGCGATTGGTGGGCAGCTCAGGCCATGGGATTAGCGGCACCAGTCACTTGGGCGACGTTCAGAGAAAGATTCCAGACAAAGTACTTCGATGCGGTGGCACGGTACGACCTGCAGACCAGATTCACCAACTTGAAGCAAGGAGGCAGGACGGTCGATGGCTATGCGACCGAGTTTTCCAGGCTGAGTAGGTTCGCCCCCACCTTGGTGGCAACCGAGTTCGATAGGGCTCAGCGGTTCCAGCAAGGGCTGCACTTAGAGATATTATTGGCTGTGGAGCAGTTCGAACACCAGACGTTCGATGCAGTGTTGAAGGCAGCAAGGAGGCATGAGTATACCTCCCGGAGAATTGTGGACAGGACCGGAGGCAGGAAACGGTCCCACAACCAGATGCACCAATCTTCAGCTCCAGCCCCGGCAGCTAGGGGATTAACCATTGGAACTCCGAGGCGGGTGGCCTCAGTGACGTCGGTTCAGCATTCGACCCCGACGTACCCGCAGCAGCAGAAGCAGAAGCAGTCTTCCGCGGTGGGATGTTCTCATTGCGGGAAGCCGGGCCATGTAGTGGCAGAGTGTCGTAGGGCACAGGGATTGTGCCTGGCTTGTGGAGGAGCAGACCACCAGATAGGGACCTGCCCGAATAGGGGAGGTCCATCATCGTCCAACCTTTCTAGTTCTTCAGTGAGGGGACCAGCCCCAGTTCCAGTCCAGCAGCAGCAGCAGCAGTACCCTAGGCCATTGGCGCCCCAGGCCCAGGTCTTTCAGCAGCAGAACCAGCAGCAGTTCACCCAGGCTCCAGCGCAGAACCGACAGAGGGGTTTCCAGCAGAGGGGACCCGCAGCTAGAGGTCAGGCTATGATGATGACCATGGAAGAAGAAGTTGCACCAGGTGAGGTAGTGGCAGGTACTATTCTCATCAACTCCTTTCCAGCATCGGTATTATTTGATTCTGGTGCATCGCATTCGTTCATGTCTGCACGATTCACGACACGGATAGGATTGGAGCCCGAGTCATTATCAGTGAGGCTCAATATACTTACTGGTAATGGCCTTGTGGGAGTAGATCGAGTGTTTTCCTCGTGTCGGATTGTAGTTAGCGGTAGAGAGTTCTCCGCTAGATTCATAGAGTTCCCTATGGCAGACTATGATGTAGTCCTAGGCATGGATTGGTTGAGGAACCATTATGCTAGGATAGACTGCCATGTTGGCAGAGTTGTCTTTAGTATTCCCGGAGAGCCAGAGTTTTCATTTTCCAGAGGCACAGTAGAGCCTTCTCCTCCAGTATTGCGGATGGCAGTAGCAGCAGTGCAGTTGCCCCGGATAGTTGAAGAGTTTCCAGATGTCTTCCCAGAGGAACTTCCAGGGATGCCACCAGAGCGGGAGATCGAGTTCACCATCGACTTGATTCCCGGGACAGCACCAGTATCAGAGCGAGTCTACAGAATGGCGCCTTCAGAGTTGGAGATTTTGTATAAGATGATTGAAGAACTCAGAACCAAGGGATTCATTCGTGCTAGTGGATCGCCTTGGGGAGCCCCGATGCTTCTTGTGAAAAAGAAGGATGGTACGTCCAGGCTATGTGTAGATTATCGTACCTTGAACTCAGTGACAATTAAGAACAGATACCCTCTTCCAAGGATAGATGACTTGTTTGATCAACTCAGAGGGGCTTCAGTTTTCTCGAAGATAGACTTGCGGTCAGGATACCACCAGATCAGAGTCAGAGAGCAGGACATCCCGAAGACGGCGTTCAGATCTAGGTACGGGCATTGGGAGTTTCTAGTTATGCCCTTTGGAGCGACCAATGCGCCGGCAGTGTTCATGGACCTCATGAACCGTATTTTCATGCCTTACTTGGATCAGTTTGTGATAGTGTTCCTTGATGACATCCTGGTCTACAGCAAGTGTGAGGCGGAGCATGAGCAGCATCTCCGTGTGGTTCTTCAGATTCTCAAAGAGCACCAGTTGTACGCCAAGTTCAGTAAATGCGAGTTCTGGCTCGATCGCATTTCTTACTTGGGTCACATCATTACCAGAGGAGGAGTGGAAGTTGATCCCCAGAAGATTGTGGCTATCGAGGCATGGCCAGTACCCAGCTCAGTGGCAGAGGTTCGCAGCTTCCTTGGATTGGCCGGCTACTACCGGCGGTTCGTCTCTGATTTTGCAAGGATTTCAGCGCCGATGACCCAGTTGACCCGCAAGGATGTGCCGTTCGTTTGGACAGCAGAATGTCGGGAATCATTTGAGAAGTTGAAGCGAGGTTTGATAACGGCTCCCATTCTCACACTTCCAGATGGGACCGGAGGATTCACAGTTTATTGTGACGCTTCAGGCAGAGGATTGGGATGTGTTTTGATGCAGCATGGGAAGGTAATTGCTTATGCGTCACGTCAACTCCGTGATCATGAGAAGAATTACCCAACCCACGACTTGGAGCTAGCAGCGGTAGTGTTTGCACTTAAGTTGTGGAGGCACTACTTGTACGGGGACAGAGTGGAGATATTTACTGATCACAAGAGCCTGAAGTATGTTGTCACCCAGAAGGATCTTAATATGCGGCAGAGAAGATGGCTCGAGCTACTTGTGGACTATGATGTGGACTTGCAGTATCACCCAGGGAAGGCCAACGTGGTAGCAGATGCATTGAGCAGGAGAGCCGGAGTCTACCTCCTAACGGCGCAACCAGAGCTATTGGCAGATCTTCAGAAGATGGGAATTGAAGTGATTCTCCCTTCCAATGTGGCCTTGATGGCCAGCCTACAGATACAGTCCACCATAGTTGAGAGGATCCGGACAGCACAGTTAACAGATTCCAAGATTCAGCGACTCAGAGCAGAGTGCGAGGCAGGGAGAAGGCCAGAGTTATGTATTCATGAGGATGGTACACTTCGACACGGCACGCGTCTTTGTGTACCCAGCGGAGATATCAGACAGGAAGTCATGGCAGAGGCTCACAGTTCACAGTATTCCATCCACCCAGGCGGCACAAAGATGTACAGAGATATTCGTCAGCACTTTTGGTGGAATGGTATGAAGAGGGAGATAGCCCGGTATGTCTCTCGATGTTTGGTTTGCCAACAAGTCAAGGCTGAACATCAGAGGCCAGCTGGACTTCTTCAACCTTTACCGATCCCAGAATGGAAATGGAAACACATAACCATGGATTTCGTGACTGGGTTACCCAGATCTTCGGCAGGCAGAGATGCTATTTGGGTCATTGTAGACAGGCTTACCAAGGTGGCACACTTTCTTCCATTTAGAGTTGGACAGTCGACGGCGCAGCTAGCAGAAATGTATCTCAGGCAGATCGTCCGACTTCATGGAGTGCCAGTCAGCATAGTATCAGACAGGGATACGAGATTCACATCGCACTTCTGGCGCAGTCTTCATCAAAGTTTGGGGACTCGTCTCAAGTTCAGCTCAGCGTATCATCCGCAGACAGATGGGCAATCAGAGCGTACTATACAAACTCTTGAGGATATGTTGCGGTCATGTACCCTTGACTTCGGTGGTTCGTGGGAGGATCACCTGCACCTGGTGGAATTCTCGTACAACAACAGTTTCCAGGCCAGTATCCAGATGGCACCCTTCGAGGCTCTGTATGGCAGGAAGTGCAGATCTCCGTTAGCATGGGACGATGTCGGAGAGAGGCAGATGCTCGGTCCAGAACTGATTTCTCAGACGGTTGAAGTGGTCAGAAAAGCCAGAGATCACCTCCGAGTTGCTCAGGATCGTCAGCGCCATTGGGCCGATGCTCATCGGCGTCCCTTAGAATTTGCCGTCGGCGACCATGTATTCCTTAGGATCTCGCCTACCCGCGGCGTCATTCGTTTTGGCGTACGGGGAACGCTTAGTCCTAGGTATATAGGGCCGTTCGATATTCTAGAGCGAGTAGGTGACGTGTCCTATCGTCTCGCTCTTCCGCCGTCGCTAAGTGAGGTACATGATGTATTCCATGTATCCCAATTAAGACGGTACATCCCGGACCCGAGCCATATCCTAGATCATTCGGAATTGGTTGTTGGTACCAACCTTTCGTATGAGGAGAGGCCCGTGTCTATATTGGACCGGAGAGAAAAGACGCTCAAGAACAAGACTATTAACTTAGTCCGTGTTGCTTGGGGTCATCACTCTCTAGGTGAGTCAACATGGGAACGTGAGGACGACATCCGATCGCGATATCCCTACCTGTTTGACTCGTGAGGTATAATGTCTTTCTTATACCTTACGCTTTTCCTTCCTTGCTTGCATTGTATGATTGTATGATTGAACTGCTTAGTGTAGCTTGTCTGTGCTTAGTATAGCTTGTCGTGGCAATCTCTAGCTCCTTGATTTAATTCCGAGGACGGAATTCTTTGAAGGTGGGTAGAGTTGTCACCCTCATTTTCCGTATTTCGTATTATGCTCGTATTTGGATTTTGGCACGTATTTTATTATTCTCGACTTGCGGATTTTTGAATTCTTGTAGTTGGGTTTTAAACCATGGCTTGGTTTTATTTTGGAGATTGGTTTGGTTTGGTTTGTCATGATGGAACACCATAGCCTACACACCACCTCCATTACACCACAACACCCTCATTATAACCCACCTACTTTCTCTCTCCTCCATAATTTCTCCATTAATTTCTTCTTCTTCTTCTTCTTCTTCCTCCACCAACACCTATAGGCAAGTGCATCTTGCCATTAAATAAGCACCTCTTTTTATTTGTTCATTAGCTAGATTAGGACATGGAGAACAACATTAGAACTTGGAATTTTGTGATTTGGAGTCTCCATTGTTCTAGATCTAGGTTTTAATTATTTTCGGATTTACATGGTTTTGATCTATTTTAGTTGGATTTTATGGGTTTTTGATGCTTCCATATGGAAGAGAATTCAATTTTACTCAAGTTAGAACTTTGAAAATCTAAATTTGGTTTTGATTTGGCAAAGTTATGAAGAATTGAAGTTTTTGGTTTGGGTGTTCTTCCTCTCGGACAGAGGTAGGAGAAGAACATAGCCTTTCCCTTTTGTTGGCCACGCGGCTCCCGCGTACGGCCTCTGCGTAGAGCTCCTGCGTAGTGTTGCTTGCGTAGAACCCTTGCTTAGGGTCTTCTGCGTATTGCACCCTGCGTATTGCACCCTGCGTATTGCACCCTGCGTATTGCACCCTGCGTATTGCACCCTGCGTATTGTACCCTGCATATTGCACCCTGCGTATTGCACCCTGCGTATTGCACCCTGCGTATTGCACCCTGCGTATGCTGGCCTGCGTACTGTGCATTGCGTATTGCTTGCGTAGTGTGCATTGCGTATTGCTTGCGTAGTGGCTTGCGTAGCCCCTGCGTATGCTGGCCTGCGTACTGTGCATTACGTAGTGACTTGCGTAGCCCCTGCGTATGCTGGCCTGCGTACTGTGCATTGCGTAGTGGCTTGCGTACTGTGCATTGCGTATTGCTTGCGTACTGCTCACCTTGCGCAATGTAACCCTTGCGCAATGTAACCCTTGCGCAAGACAACTCTTGCGCAGCCTTGTATGCGCAGTCTATACCCTGCGTAGCCCAACCTTTGACCCCCTTGTGCTACCTACTTGTTTATGATGAATTTGTTATTTCTTGGTCTTGGCTCTTTTATGATCCTATATATATTGGTATTGTATCAGGTATTTTACGCCCATTTTATATCCTTACGCCTTTTGTCATGAACTTGATTTTACTTGTATATTTGGAATAACTATTGTATATGGCCTGGTATGACAATGAACTAGCATAACATGACAGCGACCCGTAGTGGTGCACTCCTGACATGACCCGACCTGACATGATAGTGGCCCGTCGTGGCGCACTCCTGACAAGTACCCTGACATGAATTATCTTGATAACTTGATAGTGGCCGTGGCGGCGCACTCTTAACTTGACTTGACTTGATAACTTAACTTGACTTGCCTTGACACCGTGGGTGTTCCTGCTTGCTTGCTTGTACAATCCACTTGTCTTGTCTTGCATCATGTCTAGGACGTGACTCCCTGGGTACCACGGCCAGGGACTCACACTAAAATTGGACTAGGTAATGAGTAGGCCAAATTAGAACATGGAGAATTCCCGGTCACAGGCAGTCTCGTTATCTGGAGGCATTAATGGACTTGTAGCTTGCCGACGAGTAGAGCACATTTCCAGCACACTGTCATGTGTTGCACCCTCTAAGTCACCTAAGGGTACATTTGTCTCCCGGGCGATGTACCCACCTATAACTCTCAACCCGCGGAAGGATAACTGGATGGTCTGCAGGGCTTGGGACTGGGAGTTTCTCACTTGCATCTTGTTAGTAATTAGGCTTGTGATAACCCTAGTTAGTTAAAGTAGTAAGCCGTAGTACTTGCTTGGCCGATTGTGAATGAATGGTGTCCAGCTCTGTCTAAGTCTTCTCTAGCCCTTGTACCTGGAACTCTTGATCATGATTGTTTTACTTATCTCTAACGATAAATGGGTAGAGACAGTGAGCTATTCAAGCGAAGGGGTACAATCCCGGTCCTTGTTTGGTTTAAGGATTGTAACCTGGCTCCCGGAATGGTTCCACGTCCCTAGTCGTTTATCGCTCTGTGTACTTTTATTTTACTTGTACTTTTCTTTTATTCTTTATGTTTTGATATGCTGGCTTTTGTTCTTATTTGTGGCCTCCTTTGTGGCACTTGCTCTTTCTGGGGTTTGACCCAGCTGGTTTTGTATGGCCAGATTTCGGAGCGGCTCCCGAGGATCTACCAAGCTTCCAGCCCAATGGTGACAACTAGACGGAACCCGGGCCAAGAGTGGGTTTTCCCTTTTTGTTTCACCCACTTATATGTAAATTTATTCTTTTGAGGCGTTTAGCCGACGAGCACCTGTTAGCTCGATGCACATTTACTTACTGTCTGCCTACGGGCTGTAAACATGATTAACAAATCCTAGGGTTGATCATGTATGACTGAACTCTTGCTAGTCCTATCATTTTGTACGACTAGCTTCATGATCATCCAATATGTAATATTTGGGACGCCTTATATATATATATTTGATGCTCTAAACATCTTGTAACTCTGTTAATTGCTGGAGATTGAGACAATAGGCTCGACCTTAAGAGACTGCTGGCTTGTAGTAAACCCTCATATCTAGACAGCCGTGACCGTATAGTTGAGATATATTCTATTTTCAATATACGTAGCTGGCTGTGTCTGCCCCCGCTCTCCAGTATTCTGGTTCTGGGGCGTGACAAAGGGGCAGTTAGGAAGTTGGAGAGAAGTTTCTAGAGGGGCTGGAGTCTTCTCGGGGTCGCTATTCATCGTCGTCGTCGTCGTCGTTGGCTCTCAACAGAGTTGGATGGAGGAAAAAATGAAACAATTGAATGAATGAGTGAATGGAAGGATTTAAATAAGATATAACGGTTGGTATTGGGTCGGGTTAATGGATTAATAGATATTGGGTTTGAACCATATGGACCCGCGCCCAGTTGGATGGTGGGCTCTAATGGCTGCTTAGCTAAGGACGTGGACTGGTTGGCCCAGGAAGCTTGGGCTCTTGGCTTTTAAATGGAAACATATTTGGTTAATTATGGAGGATTGGCCCAAAGGAATTATTAAGAAAAATAAGAGGAAACTATAGTTTAAGAAATCAATAATAAATTCCAATTTAATAAAATTAAAATAGTCATTCTTAAGTATTAGAAGGATTTAATAATAAATCCTAATGATTAAATCAATAAGTTTAAATAAAATCTTAGAGAAAATATAATTAACAATTCTTAACAATTGGAATATTCTTTAATAAAGGATTTAAATAATTAGAAAATCATTAATGATAATTAATAATAAATAAATAAATAAAATCTTAAGTAAATTACAGGAGAAAACTCAATCTAGAAAAATGGAGTTACAAATAAGCATAGAGTGTGTCGGATATTGACCGTGGGTAGATAGACTCGTACTCAAGACGAACAAATATTGCTCGGTTAGCGATATTATTAATGGTAGTGCATGAGTGATTCGAGTAGTAACGGCGCATCAGTTGCACGGGTAGGCAGATGAATTTTGGTTTGATAAATTATATCGGATTGGGTAAAGTCCCATAGAAATTGTCAAAAATTGATTTGGCTTCGAGATAGGATATAGCATGTTCGTAGTAACTGTCCCTCGTTGATGATCTTCAATTATCGAGCGTAGTTTCGGGGCAACTGACCCTAGAAGACTTGACCGCCAAATCAAAGTAAATGTCGAAGACCGTAGGACGACTCTATTGAAGTCACATAAGAAATTTCGTCGAGGATGAATGATGATGTTGTGCGTGTTGAGGATAAGTCTAAGCGATTGAGTATCGTGTTTCGGAAGTTAGCCAGTAGCCTTCGACTAGATCGATATGGTCAAAAAATTTATGATCAATCGAATGAGTACGTAAATAGATTTAGTTGGTCGATGATCGAATAGATATTGAGGAACATACTTAGCATAGTGATATGGTAAGGCGATTGTAAGAATTATGTAATATGCGAGAGCGACAAATAGTAGAATGACCCTAAGAGTTGTGTCGTAGATCGGTTTGAGTAACGGTTAGGCTATGTGTGTTTGAGCGCACGATCTATGTTACGAAACAAACTAGTTGGAATTGATTCGAAAATTGAGTAAGGAATTCCTATTCGATCAAGAATCAGAGATAGGCGTATCGTAAGAGACCTTGGATCGAAAAGATTGTTGCCTTTGAGAATCGTAGACTCAAGTTGATCTTTGGTGTCGAAAGAGATTAAGCACGATATCTGGATAAGTTACCTAGTGGGGGTAGCCCCAGACGCAATGTGTTGATAGAGCGAGAGAATGTGAATCATATCGGAATAGTGGTGTGCGAGGCATGGTACGACTAGTAGGCAAAGGAAGTTGGGACATGTTGGACTTAGTCCATGTTATTGAGGTAAATTCAGGAATAATCGGATATGGATTCGAGTTGTGCGATGGATAGAAAACGATTTAACGAATAGGCGTTGCAAAAAATTGTTGCGATCGGATGTACAATAACTTAATGCTATGCGAGCGTTAGATGGCCGACGAGAAACTTATTGGATCGAAGTAACATTTTTTAGTTAAGTTATATGCAGAAATGTTTGGAAGATGATAACGTGTTATGGAATAATGCATACGAGAAGTATTTTGGGAATAGACGCTAAGATTTAACCAAGTTGAGAACGGAATAACTGGTGCCTGAGGATTTAAGTTGAGCCTGTTAGCTTTGTCCCGATATCCTACAACTGAGCTTGCCTAAAATACATATATTGGTGGAACGCCTAAAATATGTGTATGATCCAAACTAAGTTGTATGATTCAAATGATAGTGGAAGGAGATCGTAAAATGATCTAGAGAAACACTTGGATTGAGTGTTGGTTTCAGTTCGAGGATGAACCTTATTTTGAGTGGTATATTATGTAATGCCCCACTTTGTACCATACATTATGATGAGTCGTTGACTCGAAAAGTTATGTTGACCCAATGAAGTATCGAGGTGAATCAATGCAAGTGTTACGTTAGCCCGAAAGAAAGCTTTGATTCGATTCGAATCTATGAATCGAAGCGATGTAAAGCATAACTCCGATTCGAAAAGATACTGATTTTAGCTGACTTCGTGTGCAGGCTACGCTTTTATGCTAGATTATAAGGGGTCAACATTTTGCCTTATTCGAAATGATGTCCGCAAAACCAAATCGTCGCCTTGCAACGGATTGTGGTACGAGTACGGTAGGCCGAATCAGTCAAGTAGTTCAATGGAATGGCTAAGTCAGGAGAGTTAGCCGTGCAACCAAGTTATAGAATCGAGCAGCATCAACTCGACGAGACGACAAGGCGTATCGGCTTAAGGTGGGCGGGTTCTTGACTCTCTTTTCCTACTCCTTCATGTCTAATAAGATCGTATCCCTTGTATATGATTGTTGCTATTGAGTTAGCGAGCGTGGCTCAAACGATTAAAGGTCTTAGTATGTGTCGAACATTAAGATAGAACATGGAACATTGAACAATTGAAGCGATGTACATCAAGTGTACGGGTCGGGAAAGGGCGGTGATGGTAGAATATTGTAAGGCAATATCGAGATGTGCATCACATGCACAACTCCAAGAAAATTAAACACTAGGCCTAGAACATTGATTATGGTGTTGAGCGTGCCCTTGGTTACGGAAGCTACGGAATGACTAAGTAAGCGAAATAGGGAAAATTGTGGTGCAATACCGCGAAACCTGTCATAACATTGAAAGATATACTTCGTGCATCGAAGTCTACAGTTGTGGCACAATTGCTACGGAATTGCCGTTATACGAATAACTTATGAATGGAATGCGTTGAGTATAAGAACGAGAAGTGTTAAGCCATTGGGCATCGTGCATCAATACGGATGTGTTTTGGCATAATGCCGATGGAACTAGAGATAGAGATAACAAAATATGTTTAGGGAACGTGGGATTGGTTGGAATGTATAACTTATTTGCTTGCACGTATTGCATGGTCAATGGACTCGGATGGCTCGTGCACGGGTGCGGCTTCCCTCGAACGATTACGACCGGGGCACCGGGACCGTTCGGCCTAGGGGGGATTATGTTTGGTATTAATGGTGAACTTTATTAGGATGGGTTGTGACCAGCCAGTGTTATGATAAGCTATGATATCAGTAAGTTTGGGATCCTTCGGATACTGGGCTAGCAACCTGTACTGGAGTGATCGTAGGCTTACACGTTGAGATGCCAAATCCATTACGGTGCGAAACACCATGACCTTCATGTAGATAGGGCTGATGGTTTGAGATTAGAATTGGGTGCATACGCAGAGCCTGCCACACTTATACATATATCGAAGTTTGGTTGGTTACTGCGTGAATTGTATGGTTGGTTATTCATATTTCTAACGAATGCAGGCTAAGTAAAACGAGATGGAAACATGCACGATCACTATGCTTATGTTTATATTATGTCTAACTGTATCTGTTGTAGGGACACGATATTGGACACATTTATATTCAGTTGCTATACTTGAATATTGCCATGAAACTGATCCTAAGGCTAAATAGAAAGATCACCAAATAAAGTTGCATGTTTCACTAAATGTACTTAGTGTTGGTTTGGGTGAGAGTGGGTCTTGATCAGTGCAGCGAGGACGAAAGCACTAATTCTCGACTAGTTTGCTTTCAGGTTCAAGATATGTTCGGCTCGGGGCGGGGTGGGTCTTGGCTTGGACGCGCCCAGGCATGGAGTCCTTAGCATTTCGAAGCGAGCTACCGCATTGGCGTTCGGACTTGTAACTTGGAGATGTTCGGCCAAAGACTACTTGTTGGCTATAAAGAGGCATAATATATGCAATAATATAATCCTTTGTGAGCAAGAGAGATCATGAGCGTTGTAGCCAGTTGGCATATTCAGTTGGTCTATTCAAAGCCTTTGTAATATTCAGTTCATTATTAATAAAAGATATTATTATTGTATACTATGTTTCCTTCGCTGCTTATGCTATCAATTTGAGATAAACTTACGTGAACCTGTTATCTTGCCTTGCACGAGCGCAACTCCAAGCTCGTACGGCATTACGCCCCAGCGAGGACAATGATTCAGGTGAAATCTAGCGAGGACGGTCGATTTTCCAGGTTAGGGCGTGACACCCTGGGGTCCTTAGCTGGTAAAACAGATAATACCTTTGCGTCCAGAATAGTCCATTTGGCTAGGTTGAGGTGAAGGATTTTGGAATTCACAAGGAAATAAGAAGTACGATTAGTCACGGTCAAGAATAAGAAAATCTGTTTTTAGAAGAAGAATTTCTTACTTAGAGAAATGATATATAAATTTGTAAGCCCCTGAATTTAGAGCTTATTTTTTTTATTTTATAAATCAATTATTTTGAATAAATATTATTAATTGATTATTATTTAATTTAATGCTCTTTACCGTGACTTGGAATTCTACAGCATCAGGGATGCCAGTCTCTGGAAACTTCTTTCTTGGAGTTTGTAGTAGACGAGATTATCTTTATTTTGATATATCTTGTCCCATTTGAACTCGTTCCCTTGTGCTCTTTTTGCTTCGCACAAGTTCGGGTCAATATTAGACCATTTAATTATTAATTGAATTCACACTCTTTTCCTTGATCATTATATGCGCGTTACCATGACTTTTAATTTAGGAGCACCAGACTAGTCATTTTCTCGAAACCAACTTGTCATATTTGATCTACTCGAGACGCTCTTCACCCATGACCTTTGTGTCCCACTAAGACACTCCATTTTGTGCTCCATTTCCTTCGCACAACTTTCGGTTCAATTTAGGCCAATTAATTATCTACCGTGAAACCTGATTTAATTTCCAATTTAATTTCGGGACCCGACATCGACCCAACCTAGTCGACCCCAAATATGGACATAGCCCACACGAAGCCTACTACCCGCCTGCCACTTGTGTCCCATTTATTTGAGTCCCCTCATGTTATTTATTTGCCTATGATTATAAACACCCATTTTTAATTCGAATATTGCCTCCTGCCCGATTTTGGCCCGACCCGGCTCGACCGAACCCGAACCCAAGCTCCATATTGTTTTCTCGTGACGCCTAAATATCCCACATAATTTTTTCTATTTTGAAAATATCTATTTCTCTCTCCCCATGTGTATATATACACATATATATATAAATATTATATATATATACATATATATAATCTCTCTCTCTCATGCTCACCTTACTCTCTCTCCTAACTCTCCCATGCCAGCCGACCTATTCCCTCTCTCTACTTTTTCTCTACTCTCCCTCTAATAATAATATCTATCACTCACTTCTATATATAATATATATACACACGCACACACACACACACACACACACACACACACATATATATATATATATATATATATATATATATATATATATATATATATATATATATATATATATATATATATATACTCTCTCTCCTCTCACCCATCACCCCACTCTCTCTCTCCTTTCCTCTCACATCACCACACCCCTATCCGTACTGGACAGCAACCCCATCACCCTCCCCATCTCTATCTCACTATTCTCACCCTCTCACTCTCTTCTATATTATAACACACACACACACATACATACTCATCTCTCTCTCTCTTCTTCCTCCACACACTAGCTCCCACATGCCGAGCCCAGCTCCCCCATGCCGAACTCCTTCTCATTCTTCTTCAGCTCCTCCCCACAACAGCTGAGCGCCACCACCATCATCATCTTTATTCTCCTCCTCTTCCTTCATCTTCATCACCATTTCACCATCACCACCATTCCATCTAACACTCCCACCACCATGAGCACGCCACCACCACCTTCAACCACCGCAACCGCCGCATGCCACCACTAGGTCGTGCCACCACTGGGTCGCGCCACCGCCACCCTGGCCACGTGCGCAGCAGTGCGCAATGGCAGCAGCAGTGGCAGCGCAACAGCAGCTGCAGTCGCAGCATGGTACCGCACGGTTCAGGCGCCACCGCGGCCGTCGCCGGCGCCGGCTAGCCCTCCACGGCCGCGCACGGGCCGGGTGCACCCTTGAGTAGGCCCCCGTGGCACGCTGCCTCTTCCCCGGCGCGAGAAACGCCCGATTCGTTCGTTTGGCACGGGTTCCCGTCGGCGCGCGCTCGAAACGAAGTCAGAATTCGCGTCTCGGGGCAGCGACTTCGTGCACGTTTTTCGGAAGATCCGACCGTTGGATCGGCGATTTCTTCGCTCCGTCACAATCTCGGTATATACGCCTTCACCCCTGTCAATTTTCGTCCGTTAATTTCGTCGTTTGATACATCAAAACCGGCCACCAAGTTGACGTTTTAATTTGTACTATTTTTGGACAGTTTTGCGACGCCAACTTCGCGGGTTCGTATCTTCCCCATCGCAGCTCCGTTTTGTGCGCCACCAGTTCCGGTGCACAGCTGGTATAACCCTCTTCATGCCTCCTTTATATTTCATTTCAGTTTGAGCTAGTTAGGTCGGTCGAATTCGACGCCAAAGTTGGCCGTTCGAATTCTTAGTGTTGCACTTGTTAAATTTCATTTTTGAACCCGGGACTCCGGATTCAAATTCTGACACCACCAGTAGACTCGTGGCGTCGTTCTGGTATATTTTTATATAAAGTTTGCTTGATTTGGAGAACGTGGGCCCTGGCACACATTTCGGTGCAAAGCGGGTTCCACTTTCTAAGTCAACGGGACTTTTTGACGCCGGCTCATCGGAATCCAATTCCGGATATACCGTTGAGTTCGTATCGTCATTCTGGACTCGTTGACATATAATTTGCTGAGTTTTGAGGACATTCGCTCCGACACGCTTTTCCGTGTAAATCGAAATTTCAATGTCCTGGTCAACGGACCAATTTGAGATCGGGTCAACGGAATCCAATTCCGGATATACCGTTGGGTTCGTATCGTCATTCTGGATTCGTGGACATATAATTTTTTAGGTTTTGTGTACTTTTATTTCAGCACATTTTTCGGTGCAAAGTGTGTCCAACGGCGGACACCACTTTGGCCCGAAATTACCCTTTTTGCTCATGTGTCCAAATTGGACTTTTGGGATAGGCTATTCTAGCTGATTAGACCATTCTGGACACGTTGGTGATGTTAGTTTCATCATCCGACAAGATCTGTAGATTTCTTCCCTTTTTGTGTCATCCTATTATTATAATATTTTCTCCTTTGGGTTGTTTTAGAGACCCGTCGATTTCAGTAATTTCTAAATCACTAAAATTTATAAGTTGACCTTGTAGATGTTTATAGAGACTAGCTTGACCATGGTTGACTACTTTGACTAGACGTCGAAGTAGAGTCAACAGTTGACCTAGGTTTGATCAGACTTGACCAACGTTGACTTTTTGACCAAAGTCAACTGTAGGTCAACCATTGACCTATTTAAACCTAGATTAGACTTAGAGTTGACCGGAGTTGACCAGTTGACCAAAGTCAACTGTACGCCAACCTTGACCCAGTTTATCTTAGTTTGACTTAGTTTGACCTAGATGTTAGTATGTCTTTTGACCCTGATCAGCTCTTGTATTATTTCATATTTAGGTCTGTGGCTTTACTCTGAACCCTGATTCATATTGACAGCAGGGCCCCAGGCGAGTACATTCTCTGATAATATTTATGTTTTATGATATTGCTTATGTTTCTTGTATTTAGTGTAGATACCCTTGTTCTCTTGACACATTGTTCACACGGATTGGTATTTCCTTGGATCCCGTTATGAGATATTATTCTTCGCTCTCCTTGGTATATCTTGTGCAAGTCTTTCTTGTTCCTTGTGCATTGTATAGACACGATTCCTGCGAAGGCTAGCTACCCTCTCAGAGAATCGTGCGTCATGATGTGTCATGGTTGGATCCACAATACTAGTCGGAGATGGGGAGTATTAGTGTAGATATGTGGTCAAAGCCCATTGTGCACCCCTTGTGCACCTATTGATTGTGAGTGTTGATCATACACCCCACGTATGGTTAGCCAGGCCTGTTACTATTGTGCAAGTTCCCAAGCCGGCCACGTATTGTAGCTAGTACTCACACACCTAGATAGATGATTTTTGATTCTTGTACATGCCATGATCAGTTTTACTTGCCTTGTTCTAGCTCTAGATTTATAGCTTACCTTGCCATGATACTCACATGTACATTTCGTGATTTCTTGTATATTCTCTCTATTTACTGCTACATGTTCAATATCGTCTAATTAAAACTGTTATTGGAGATTTGTGCTCGTTCCATCCTGACTGGATATGTTGACAAAATTTTAGGAGTAGTTGTGCCACATTTGTTGGACTGCAGGATGATTCTAGCTGAGGTGGTTCACACTGTTCCTCTATGTGAGTTGCCTGGTAGTTATTCCTTAGTTAGTCTTGTTGTTCCTTCATTATCTTCCTGTCTTATCATTGTAGATTCTAGTTGTTATAGTGATATTGTTATTATTTCTTGTCTTATCTTCCTTAGTTTCGTGATGTGACATGAGTACATTTCTAGTTATAGATTCTTAGATGTTGTAGTTAGTATAGTACACTTGACATCGTTCTACCGTCGATACCGCGGCGTAGGCTGGGCGTGGCCCACGTATTCGTACTCGTATATCCGGGTGCGAGTTGTGATAAAATTTATTTGGAAAATATTTATAAATTATTTAAAGAATAAAAACATAATAAATATTTGGAACCCACTTAAGCAATTATTATTGCCACAATATTAGTTAAAATTAAAGATGTATAAAATTATGTCTAAAAGTCCCTTTCAAAAAAAATATGTGTATATATATTAGATTCCAAAACTCAAAAATCCTTTAATAATCCCAAGTAGTAACTCAGTATATACCAAAAGCGCATATAAGTATTTAGAACTTAAGCAATTATTATTGCCACGAAAAATATGCATATAGGTTCAATAATTAAAATATAAAATAAAATATAAATTCTTAATATGTAGGGCTTAAACCTAGTGGGCCAAGGCAATGTAATTAGTAAAATCCTTATTAGCACAAACCCGTTACAAAATCCAAACTAGAACTACTAAAACCTACACACAAGGCCCAAGCCCATTGGCCCAAATATATATATATATATATATATATATATATATATATATATATATATATATATGGAAAATTCTACAATACATCCGCTGGAAATGGATGTATCGATACATCCGAAATCTGGACCGTTGGATTTTAATCCAACGGTTCAGGTTTAATTCAGATAAAATAATACAGGAGACATCATTTAATGCTGATTTAGACTTCTGACCTGTTGGTAACTTGCTTTAGCAGGTCATTCTTCACTTTAATTTTTTCAATGAACACCCTAAATTAACTCATATTTACTCTCTCAAAATTCCATCCAATTTAATCTGAACCTTTTTTTTTTTGGGTTACAGGCCATGGTAGTCGTGGTGGTGCTGGTGGTGGTGGAAAGAGAAACGGAGATGAAGAAGGAAATAAGAAACGGTTCGGATCGCGTCGAACGTTGTCGAGCACCCCTAGAACAACGAGGAGTACCAGCTGCGCCGAGAAGAATCGGTCCGCTTCGCGTCGGACGTCGTCGAGACCTCCTCGAACAAGGAGAAGTACCAGCGGCGCCGCTAAAATTTTACTGCCCATGCCATTGTCTGAAATTTTATTTTTCATTTAACAATTTAATATTTTGTTAATAAAGCTACATGTCATGGTGGTGGTGGTGAACTGAGGAAACCTACTTCTGAGGTCGGGCGGATTATTTTTTAACTTTTCTAAAGATAATATTTTCGAGGAGAATATTTTTTTGGACAAAAAATGGCCATTCTCTTTGCTTTTAACACTTAGAATGGTACATTTAGGACGGAGAATGGTACATTTAGGACGGAGAATACGGCGAATGGCCATTCTCTTTGCTTTTAATGTGGCGAATGGACGGTGAATACGGCGAATGGACGGAGAATGGCCATTCTTTTTGCTTTTAATATGGCGAACGGACGGTGAATACGGCCAATGGACGGATAATGACCTTTCTCTTTGCTTTTAATACGGCGAATGGACGGAGAATGGTACATTTAGGACGGAGAATGGACGGAGAATACGGCGAATGGCCATTCTCTTTGCTTTAATACGGCGAATGGACGGTGAATACGGCGAATGGACGGAGAATGGCCATTCTTTTTGCTTTCAAGAAGGAACATGGCCTTTCTCTTTGCTTTTAATACGGCGAATGGACGGAGAATGGTACATTTAGGACGGAGAATGGTACATTAAGGAAGCCTACAAAAGCTCGTTCTCTCAAATCTCTTCTTTGTGTAAATTAAATCCAAGGAGGACACAATCCCTAATTTTAGTTATTGCTTAGCAGAGTCTGCTTAGTTGTTGTAAAGTTGTGATGTTGCTTCTGTGACACTTTTATCTTTAATCTCATGTTTTCTATGAATGTCTTCTGTTTGATTTTGATTTAGTAATCTTTCCGTATTTAGTTTTTTTGTTTCATCTAACAATTTAATATTTTTTTTATAAATCTACAGGGCATGGTGGTGGTGGAAGGAGAAACGGAGATGAAGAAGAAAAGAAGTAGAAGTTCCGGTTCGCGGTGGACTTCGTCGAGTTCCTCAATCAAGCGGAATTAAACCTCTTATAGAGTTCCTTAATTGGAGTTGATCACGATAACCTTTTGTAATTTTCAAACGGATAGTAGAATCTTCCTCGAGCCCTCCTCAATCAAACGGCTAGTAGAATCTTCCTCGAGCCCTCCTTAATCAAACGGCTAGTAGATTGTTTGCTAGTCTCGAAATTTATTTGTCTTTCCATCTTCCTCACTTTTTGTACTTCTCTCTTGCTATATATACAATAGTTTTCTTGTTTCATAGTACTATTATTCATTCTGAAATACATAGAATAGTTTTCTGAAATACAATAGTTTTCTTGTTCTCAAGATGTCTACTCGTGCGGGGGAAAATGTAGAAGACGTAGAAGATTGGATGCCAAATCCAAATGAAACCTTCATTCCGCGTTTGTTGCGCAAGATTGAAGAACATCTGGCGACGATTTCAGCTGATGTTGCAAAGATAAAAATTGAACAAATTAAGTTATCTCGGCGTTTGGATAAGATTGAAAAATCTCCAGCTTTGAAGCAGGCATCTTCATCTAGAGCATTTAATAATGTGAAGGTGGTTTCCGTTGAATCTTCTTCCGAAGAGGAGGACGTGGAGCTACAGTCTCGTAGTAAAGGATTGGACCGATATCTCGCATTGGAAGCTATAGAAGAAGAAGAAACTGTCTTTAGCAGTCCTTCTAAAAGAATGCGTATAAATATAAATCCGGTCACACCATCCAAAAATTTAATAAGTGGTTCAACCTCGAAGCCTAGCAATTGTACTAGTATTTCTTCGAGATATTACGACTATATTTTTGCAGATGATAGAGATGACGAGTAAGTAATATGAGTTTTGATTTTATTCCAACAGTTTTTTTCTCCTAATTTATTCGTTTCTTTTCTTAGTGAAATAATATCATCTTGCAACAAAACCTATGTGTCTCGGTAGGAGATGAAGACCTTAGCTCCTTTAACGAGAATTACCAATGGGGTATGTATAGATAGTATATTTCTTCTTAGATGCCATCTATGTTTACTTCGATTCCATCGCTGATATTTTTAATGTTTTATTCAGATTATAAGTATTGTCTCTGCTATTCTCACCGCGGAGGAACGGAAAAGAACCTCCAATAAAGCTAAAGTATGGTTTTTACCAATAAGGATGTCGGTGAGTGAGCATTTTATTCTTCAATGCATATGCATTAACAATTTTCTCGTTTGTTTGTCCTTCTTAATGTATTAATTGATGTGAATGTAGAAAGCCACGTTACCTCCATCCGTCAAAAAGCCTTATGAAATATGGAAGAAGTATAAATACTTTCAGGATTACATGGGATCTTTAAGCACTTGTAAAGAGGTATTAATGTATTTATGTTTAATTATTAATCCTAATTTTCTAAAAATTTACTAATTTGTTTTACCTAATTATCCTGATTCAGATATACATACCCATTCATTTGGGCGAACACTATACTCTTGCAAGAGTTGTGTTTAAAAACAGGACTGTTGAAATTTGGGACTCACTTGCATCTGAAGATGATCCGATTCAAAGCAGAACAGTTATAAAAGAAATAGTAAGCTCATATTCATCAATTTTTATGAATTGGGTACAAGAATACGCATTATACTAATACATATTTGTTTTCTGGTAATTGTAGCTTTCAAATTTGGATATCTTTCTCCAAGAAGAGATTTTGAAGCTGAGAGATGCTAGGTTCAGCTTTTCTACTTTTGCAATAAAACGTCCTTCTTATGTTCCCCGCCAAGGCAATTTACTTGATTGTGGAATTTTTTTAATTGCATTCATGAAAGACCGATGTAGCCTGGACTACCGTTCTATCGATGTAAATATGAAAATATGTCGTCAAAACTTCAACTTTTTAGAGCAATATTTTTGATGTTATGTTTGTTATATGCAGTTTGATGCGGAAAAGGAAAGACGCATAGTTGCTGAATGGATTACAACTTCAGAGCACAATGAAGAGCTAAATAAGAAGTCCAAACTGGTTGAATATGGAAGACGATGATTTTTTTTCCTTCTTCTTTTATATTTAATGTATGGAAAACCCTAATGTATTATGTTCATTTGTTTTGTTGAGTTGTAATGACATTTTTGCCAAACGGCTTCAATTCTTTTTGATTAAGCAGAAAAGAGTCTTTTGCACTTCCATCGAATGACATTTTTGCCCTTCTAATTAATTCAAAACACCCCCGAACCCTTTTTTTAAAAAAAGAAAAGGGAAAAGAAAAACCGTTTCGGAGCTTCCTCTTCTTCCATATTCCAGTCTGTACTCAAACCTAGGTCATTCTCCTCCAAAATCTTCAAACCTTCCTCCCCATTCGCAATATTCATACCATGTCGGCATCAGCGGCAGAATCATCACCGGCAGCATTACCAAATAGAGAAGATGCACCAGTTACAGAAAATCCAAAAGCGACAGACGAAGAACAACGGAAACCCTATTCTAAGAAAGTTGCAAAAAAGAAAAAGGAAAAAGTTGCTAAACAAAAAGAAGTGCAAGAAGAAGTGCAAACAGAAGGTATAACTTTGATTTTATGTTCGCAAATTCTGTATATATTTCAAGGAAAATGACATTCTCCGTCATAAAACGCATTTGAATGTTAAATTCTATTCGCCGTTTAATTTGGAACGGATAATGTCATTCTCCGTCTAACTTGAAACGGAGAATGCCGTTCCCAGTGTTAAAACCCATAAGAATGGCCATTCTCCGACCTAATTTTTGGTTTTTTTTTTTTTTTGCAGAAAGAAAATCTGTCCGGAATAAGGATTCAAGACTTTTCCGTTCTACCTTCAAGCCAATGCTAAATCTTATGGAGGAGGTCAATCGAGATGCTGGCCGTTTACCTGAGCCAGTTATTGGTTCCTTGAAGAATACCGGTTTCTGGAATTTTGTCGAGGTTTTCTACCAAAACAGAGTCCACGTCTCCGAAATGGCCAAGGTAACGGAAGGGCTTGAGAATTTAATTGCAAGTTACACAGAAGAAGAAGATGGCGTCGGGTGCTTTGAATTGAGCACCAATGTTAAAATCGCGCCAAGCGTCAAGGATATGGCAGTCATATTCGGTCTACCGCTGAATAAAGAAAGCGTTGATGATGTTTCTTACAGAAGATTGATAAAGGAAAAACAACAGCAGCCCACACCACCAGCATCATTGAGCCTGTGCAGAGATCATTTCACAAGATTGCTGGCTAATACTAAGGGCAAACACTCAGAAGTCACGAATAAGGAAGTGAGAGACAAGTTCTTTGAATTGTTACGACGGCTTCGTGGCAGAGATAACGCTGTTAATCCAGATGATTTGGCCAAGCTAATAATCTTCCACTTGTGCCAAACTGTATTCTTCACAAAGTCTGGCGGTTCAAATTTGCCGTACAGATTCTTGGCCTTGGTAGACAGTGTGGACGTGATCAAGAGTATATGCTGGCCAAGGTTAATCCTGGCATATGTAATGGATAGCTTAAAGAGGAGTAGAAGCAAAACTGAACAGGGGGATTACTCAATGGCTTTCCACAAATTGGAAGGTTGCACAATATACTTCCTCTATTGGTTTGCAGAACATAGTAAATTTGTGGAAAGGAAGTTCGCCCCAATTCCTGATTACCCAAGATTTTTCACATGGAATGGGTACGATATCTCAAACTTCCTCAAGGCCGAATATCACAACAAAATGAGATCGAAGATGATATTGGAAGATCTGGTTATACCTGTTGGGGAAGAAGAAGGGCACAAAGAAGAGGAGCCACCTATAGA
Organism: Iris pallida; assembly: GCA_029216955.1. NCBI lineage: Eukaryota > Viridiplantae > Streptophyta > Magnoliopsida > Asparagales > Iridaceae > Iris > Iris pallida. The sequence goes on from JANAVB010038820.1 coordinate 6,609,624, forward strand.
AGAAGTTGAAAAAGAGGGAGAGGAAGAACACCAAGAAGCAGGTGGGGATAATTTTGATGAACAACGGATAACACCGCATCATGAAATGGGCGCTGTGATGGACGACTCAGCAAAGGAATTGGAGGATTTGAGAAGACATCATTCTGATATTCTTGTGCAGAATGAAGAACTGAAAGAAAAGTTGAAAGAGATGGAGGCACAAGGAGCGCAGTTACGTGCAGCCAACTTTGAGAATGCCATACTCAAAGAAAAGCTGAAAGTGCTCCTGGCAGAAGAAGAGCAACAACGTGCAGTCAACGTTGTGATGGAGGGCTCTGTGCATGAACTGGAGGATTTGAGAAGACATCATTCTGATATTCTTGCGCAGAATGAAGAACTCAAAGAAAAGTTGAAAGAGCTCGAGGCACAAGAATCACAACAACGTACAGTCAACGTTCTGATGGAGGGCTCTGTGCATGAGCTGGAGGATTTGAGAAAGCAGAATTCTGTTCTTAAAGCGCAGAATGAAGAACTCAAAGAAAATTTAAAAGAGATGGAGGCACAAGGAGCGCAGTTACGTGCAGCCAACCTTGAGAACGAGAAACTCAAAGAAAAGCTGAAAGAGCTCGAGGCACAAGAATTACAACAACGTGCAGTCAACGTTCTGATGGAGGGCTCTGTGCATGAACTGGAGGATTTGAGAAAGCAGAATTCTGTTCTTAAATCAGATCTACATGCACAAGGTAAAATCTTTTCTATTTCAAATTCCTGATTTGTAATCTTCCAGGAGAATGACTATTCTCCGTGTACTATAACACGGAGAATAGTCATTCTCCGTGTTATTTGGAACGGATAATTGCTATTCCATATCATGTCGATACTGGAAAGGTTATTCTCCGTGTAATTCCAAACGGAGAATTCTATTCTCCGTATTATATTATACGGAGAATGTCATTCTCCGTGTTAGGTTCACATCATACATTTCATTGTTGTTTGTTTTATTTCAGTACGAACAACCAAACAACTCAGAGAAACAAATGAAAGGCTCGTTGAGGAGAAAAGGGAGCTTCAAAATAAAGTTGAATCATTTAAGATTGAAGCCAATGAAAAGGATTACAAAATTAAAGATCTCGAAGCCATGGCTAAAGTACTTCAGAATGAGGAGTTACAAGCTGCTGCTGAACCTGCTGCTCCAAGAGAAGTCAGAAGAAGAGGAGGATCGGGGGGAAAGAGGTTAATTAAAAGCAATACAGTTGGAGAGGCTAATAAAAAGCGGAAGGTTAATGACGCTACGAAATCCCGAGAAGACGCCAAAATGGCTGAATTAAAGAAGAACCACGTCATACTAAGGGAATGCGATGAACTCTTACTTTGGAAACATGCGGATGAAGAGCTGAAGAAACAATACATCGACATCGTAATTCCCAGAAAGAATTCTCCAAAGTATGTATTCTGAACCCTTTTTTTCGTTCCTTTTTTCTAGACTTTTTTCACAATTATGTAATGAGAATCTATATTTATTAATTTAATGTAAACTAAATTTATGTGCAGTGATATGGTATACGAATTTTTTCCGGAAGAGGGTGAAAATGAAGTTTCAGTCCAGCTGTCGGCAGTAGACATGCAAGACATACTCAACTATGACGACATGGAGGCTGGCATACTGGACATAATAATAAGAAAGATGAGAGAAATTCAAGGCAGTAAAAGGTGTGCCCCGTCTAGTTCGAAGAAGGTGCCATTGATCCAGAAAAAAAGCCGGCGGCCCAATCACATAAGTGGTCTGCATTCATGTCGGCCCACACATTGGTAAGTATTCAAACAGAAAAATCCATATTCATGTGTACACCGATGAAAATGACAGAAAAAAATTACTCATGATATTGTGTATTGTTTTTGGGAAACAACAGACCGTCATTCAACGTGTCAATGAAGAAACCGCAAAACCCGGCGCCTGTGAAGACATCCAAAAAGTAGAAGACTTCGTCATGGGTTTGGAGGACGACATAGAGTTGTTATTGATCCCACTTTTTAATGCAACCATCAAACACTATACTCTGCTCACATTCAACTTTATCTCCTACGACTGGACACACTACAACTCCTTGTTGCAAACCACGTACGATACGTGCAAGGTGGATGCAGAATTAACGAAGAAAACCTTAGAGCCTATCGTCAGGAGAAAAGTTGATATGATGAGGGAGAGATGCCCGGCGAAGAAGGAGTATGAGAGCAAAGTGCTGAATTGTTCTCTAAATTGCCCACAACAACGGGCACCCAACTGCCTCTTGTACACGGCGTATTATATGAATAGGTTGACGAATCCTCCCTTCGAAATACCGGAAGGAAATGACAATGAAACTCACCAGAAGATGACAAAGATGAGGTTGGCATGGGCTAAGGAGTTGCTTTCAAGCAAATATGTAAATCGATCCTAGCAATGACATTGTAAAACAACAATGTAATTATGATGTAATTGGGCAAGGAACTTCTGTCTTTTATAAGCTCTGCTTTTATAATATAATCATTTTTGAATTACATTTACATCGTCAAAACCACGAAAAGTTTGACTTTTATTTACATATGAAACAACTCGAACTCATGCGCCAAAAGGGCAGTGGGTTCCTTAGCCTCAGGAGTCTATCTCTTCGACATGTTCCTTGTCGAAGAAGGATGGCTTTGCACGGTGCTCTCCCTCAAAACAAAATTCCTTGAGGCAGTGGGTTCCTTTGCCTCAGTGAGTTCCTTTGCACGGAGGATGAACGATGAAGTGACTTGCCTCAAGGAGTCATGCTACGGTTCCTATGCTCTGACCATGCACGATCAATACCATCTACCACGTGGACACGAACTGAAAGACGACAGAGAACAACACTCCTTGACAGTTGAAGTTTTCAATTGGATTCCTTGAAGCAAAACACAAGATCGTGCATCGTCAGAGGAGTGTTGTTCTCAAGGAATTCAATTGAAAGCTTCAACTGTCAAGGAGTGTTGTTCTCTGTCGTCTTTCAGTTCGTGTACGCGTCGTATTCATCGTGCATCGTCAGAGCATAGAAACCGTTGCATGACTCCTTGAGGCAAGTCACTTCATCGTGCATCCTCCGTGCAAAGGAACTCACTGAGGCAAAGGAACCCACTGCCCCAAGGAATTTTGTTTTGAGGCAGAGCACCGTGCAAAGCCACCCTTCTTCAACAAGGAACATGTAGAAGAGATAGACTCATGAGGCAAAGGAATCCCCTGTCTCAAGGAATTTTGTTAACTTGTGGCAGAGCACCGTGCAAAGCCATACTTGTTCAACAAGGAACATGTCGAAGGGATAGACTCCTGGCTGGCGATTCGACAGAGCATGGAACGATAATAAACTCCAAACTCATGCACATCTCAGTCTTCTGAAGGACTTCACCACCGTGCATCGTCGGACCAATGGAACACGTTGAAGAGATGAACTCCTGGCGGCAAAGGAACACCGTGCATAGTCCGAGCCAATCAACGTGCGGGCGCTTCGACAGAGCGTGGGTTGGCAATAAATCCAAACCCAGGCACATGTCAGTCTTCTGAAGGACTTCACCACCAAAGCTTCTTCGAACGAGGAGATCGACAACCAAGAGGAAAGAGTCTTGCCAAGGCGGAGGATCGGTAGAGTCCATCGCCACAAGAAAATATAAGTGAGATGAGAACAAACTCTCTCTACACTACTGGCATTTATAGGCATGGAACAACTCGGACTCATGCGCCAAAAAGGCAGTCACTTCGAATTCTGCCCCTGCTCAATTAAAGCTAAGTAAGACTGGAACAATTAATTTCCATCAATACCAATGCCATTAATAGCAATGAATATACCCCTTCGAATTCTGCCAACTTTGATACCCCCTACTGTATCAAAGTTTTTTTTCTTGATACAGTAGGGGGTATCAAAGTTTTGATACCCCCTATGTATGACATGTGGGCCCTTCCTGCTTTAAAAAATATGTACAAATATATATATATACATAAATTTTAATAGGGCCCACAAAACTCTTTTCTAACAAAACTCTTTTCAAAGTTTTGATACCCCGATGTATGACATGTGGTCCCCTCTTGCTTTGTAAAACGTGTAAACATATATATATACACATTATTTTTTGAGATGGCCCACATGTCATACATAGGTGCCTGTATCAAAGTTTTTTCCCTTTTAAATAGCACCCATAATTAACTTACAAAAAAAGTATAAGTAAAACAAATATTGTTATAGTCAAGATTTGAACCAATGACCTCTTGAATACAAGTCTAGCAGTGTAACCACGACACCACAATAGCATTCTTCGTGTTTTATTAAACGGAGAATAACATTCTCCGTTTTGATTTAAACGGAGAATAGCTTCACAGTAACAAATTAGAATGTTCATTCTCCGTTTTAAATTAAAACGGAGAATATCATTCTCCGTTTAAAATTAAAACGGAGAATATCATTCTCCGTTTTAAATTAAAACGGAGAATGACATTTGCCACATAAGAATGACATTGTAAAACAACAATGTAATTATGATGTAATTGGGCAAGGAACTTCTGTCTTTGATAAGCTCTGCTTTTATAATATAATCATTTTTGAATTACATTTACATTGTCAAAACCACGAAATGTTTGACTTTTATTTACATATGAAACAACTCGAACTCATGCGCCAAAAGGGCAGTCATTTTTATAATAAGATCTCCCAAATTCTGCCATTTATTGCAAAATTTAACAACTCGAACTCATGCGCCAAGCTACAGTCACTTTTATTGTCATTAATACCAATGAATCTGCCATTTATATGCCATTAATACCAATGAATTCTTCCATTTATATGCCATTTATTCCTAATGAATCTGCCCCTTCGGATTATATTCTCCGTTTTAGTTGGAACGGAGAATGTAATTCTCCGTTTACTTGAAACGGAGAATAACTTTCCCGTTTAAATTAATTCGTTTGAGTATTCTATTCACCGTTTATGTCTGCTCTTCTGTCTTTTGTAATAAAATCCTTTTTGAGTTATATTTACATTGTGATAACCACGAAAAGTCTGACTTTTTGAGTTACATGTACATTATGAAGTCTGAAATACTACATAAAATCCTACTATCAAGAAAAAAGTTGAATGTGAGCTGCGTGCGGGCATCGCAGAGCAATGGAACTCCTTGAGGCAAAAGAATTCCTTGAGGCAGTGAGTTCCTTTGCCTCAGTGAGTTTTTTTGCTCGGAGGATGCACGATGAAGTGGCTTGCCTCAAGGAGTCATCCAACGGTTCCTATGCTCTGACGATGCACGATGAATACCATCTACCACACGGACAAGAACTAAAAGACGACAGAGAACAACACTCCTTGACAAATGAAGCTTTCAATTGAATTCCTTGAGGCAAATCACTTCATCGTGCATCGTCAGAGCAATGGAACTCCCTGAACAAAGGAACTCCGTGCATAGTCAGAGCAATGGAACTCCATGAACAAAGGAACTCCGTGCATCGTCAGAGCGAATCAAAGTGCGAGCGCAATAATCCAAACCCACACTCTGTCGGAGCGCTCGCACTTTGATTCGCTCTGACTATACACGGAGTTCCTTTGTTCATGGAGTTCCATTGCTCTTACAATGCACGGAGGTCCTTTGTTCAGGGAGTTCCATTGCTCTGACGATGCACGATGAAGTAATTTTCCTCAAGGAATTCAATTGAAAGCTTCATCTGTCAAGGAGTGTTGTTCTCTGTCGTCTTTCAGTTCGTGTCCGCGTGGTAGATGGTATTCATCGTGCATCGTCATAGCATAGGAACCGTTGGATGACTCCTTGAGGCAAGCCACTTCATCGTGTATCCTCCGAGCAAAGGAACTTACTGAGGCAAAGGAACCCACTGCCTCAAGGAAATCCTTGAGGCAGAGCACCGTACAAAGCCATCCTTCTTCAACATGGAACATGTCGAAGAAATAAACTCCTGGCGGGCGCTTCGACAGAGCGTGGAACGATAATAAACTCCAAACCCATGCACATCTCAGTCTTCTGAAGGACTTCACCACCGTGCATCGTCGGACCAATGGACACGTTAAAGAGATGAACTCCTGCGGTAAAGGAACACCGTGCATAGTCCGAGCCAATCAACGTATGGGCGCTTCGACAGAGCGTGGAATGGCAATAAATCCAAACCCAGGCACATGTCAGTCTTCTGAAGGACTTCACCACCAAAGCTTCTTCGAACGAAGAGATCGACAACCAAGAGGAAAGAGTCTTACCAAGGCGGGGGATCGGTAGAGTCCATCGCCACAAGAAAAGCTAAGTGAGATGAGAACAAACTCTCTCTACACTACTGGCATTTATAGGCATGGAACAAACTCGGATCATGCGCCAAAAAGGCAGCCACTTCGAATTCAATTCAATTAATTTCCATCAATACCAATGCATCTGCCCTTCTCAATTAAAGCTAAGTAAGCTAGAACAAAACTCTTCCAACTACGGCCATCTATATGCCATTAATACCAATGAATCTGCCCCTTCGAATTCTGCAACTTTGATACCCCCTACTGTATCAAAGTTTTGATGCCCCCAATGTATGACATGTGGGCCCTTCCTGCTTTATAACATGTGTACACATATATATATATATACATAAATTTTAATAGGCCCACAAACTCTTTTCTAACAAAACTCTTTCAAAGTTTGATACCCCGATGTATGACATGTGGTCCCCTTGCTTTGAAACGTGTAATCATATATATTACACATTAATTTTTGAGATGGCCCACATGTCATACATAGGTGCCTGTATCAAAGTTTTTTCCCTTTTAAATGGGCCCCATAAGTAACTTACAAAAAAAAGTATAAATAAAAACAAAATATTGTTATAGTCAAGATTTGAAACCAATGACCTCTGAATACAATTCTAGCAGTGTAACCACGACACCACAATAGCTTCTCCGTGTTTTATTAAACGGAGAATAACATTCTCCGTTTTGAATTAAACGGGAATAGCATTCACAGTGTTAAAAACAAATTAGAATGTTCATTCTCCGTTTTAATTTAAAACGGAAATTATATTCTCCGTTTCTTTTGTAACGGAGAATTATATTCTCCGTTTTGAACTTTACGGAGAATGCCGTTCCCAGTATTAAACGATTGAGGATACTATTCGCCGTTTAATTTGGAACGGAGAACGGTATTCTCGTTTATTTGAAACGGAGAATAAGATTCCCAGTGTTAAAAACATTAGAATGTTCATTCTCCGTTTTAATTTGAAACGGAGATGAAATTCACCGTGTCATTTGAAACGGAGAATGTTATTCTCCGTTTTGAACTGCACGGAGAACATATTTCTCCATTTTTGATGTATACGTTTTGAAATTGGAATTTAATGTTCTCCATTTTTATCTAATTGTCTTCTCAAACTTTTGCATTGGAGACATATTTTTTTATATAGTTGGTCGTGTGAATGAATCTTGCCACATAGAAAGACATTATCTTAAGTAAACGCAGTTTCATTTATTCCATTTGCTCATTTTCATTTTCGCTTTCGTATTTACAATTACGATAATCGTGACCAGTTTTTTTACAAAATCTACATATTCTAGCCTTCGGGATAGATTGACTTTCTGTAGGTGGCTTGATTTCCCTTGAGAAGGCCTTCCTTTTGTTGCTACCGGATTTGGCTCTTTTAAAGCTTCATGCACTCCTTGAACTGCATCAGCTACCATTTGTTCTTCTTCGCCAATATCGGACACCATTTCTTTCAACTCCATCAGAAACACGACATCACTGTTCCTCTCTTGAACTTTGCTTGATTTTTACAATAGTATGTAAACAGATTAACTTGTTCTTAATAGCACCATACTTTCTGCTCTCATAATGTCTGGGTGGATGAATCTTCTTTCTGAGCCAGGTCCGGAGAGATAACTCTCTTTGCAATCCTTGAGCCAACGAGATTTTATCAAGTTCTT